>CM030870.1:8887119-8894619 GCA_018105865.1 Metaphire vulgaris | reverse complement strand
AGTAATAATAATAGTCTACAGTAATAATAATAATAATAATAATAATAATAATAGTAGTAGTAGTAGTAGTAGTAGTAGTAGTAGTAGTAGTCTTAGTAGTCTTAGTAGTCTTAGTAGTCTTAGAAGTCTTAGTAGTCTAAGTAATAATAATAATAATAATAATAATAATAATAATAATAATAGTTGTAGTAGTAGTAGTGTTGTTGTTGTTGTTTTTTTTGTTGTTGTTGTTGTTGTCACTGCTCCTAACATTTAGTCTGGACTGTTAAAAATACTGCTCTCAGAATTACATATATATATATATATATATATATATATATATATATATATATATATATATATATATATATATATATATATATCTAGAATAAAATTGAGATGGAATATATTGATAATCCCGGAATTATTTGACGCATTAAAGATGGGGACACAAGAAAATGTGGTTTTAATTCGTTTCAAACTCCTCTGAGCGAGCGTTCAAAAACAGTTCAGGGTTTCCCAAAGAGAAGACAATTCATCATGGTCGTTGTCCATGTAATTGTGGAATTCTGTCTAGCTCCGGACACCCTCGAATTTGAGGTCGACACCCCCCCCCCAAATTCACAATCCTAAAAAAGTCCTGCTCCCCAAAGTTTATCGGTCCCCGTTTCATCAAAAGATGGGCTTATCGATTCGTTACAACACTCGGGGCAAATATAACACAAGCACCCTATATATGCAATCGCTAGTGATCACATATTACAGGGTGTAACAAAAATTACCTCACTTTTTTTACAAAAGGGATTATTTTTCTTCACATGGAACAAAGGTAGTACAGTGCATGGTCGCATTGGGGCGAGAGGGCGCACTTGCCTCCCCTCTGGAAAATGCAAATCTATTTTTGTAAACTAGCTATATTTGTTGCTTTTAACCATTATTTTCACGCCAGGACGTTACTTAATTATACAGTAGTATAGCAGTGCCTGAGTTTGTTTTGCTTTTACTTGAATTTCTGGTTTTCTTTTACAATAATTTTTGTCAAATTTTCCATTTGAAAACCTTGTTAAGATATTAACGGTTACCATTAACGTCGCCACGGGGGGGGGCAAATGGGGGCATTATTTCATTTATTTGCATTATGGAATAACGAGGGTTGTCATGGATGAACCCTTTTAAATACAGAAGACGATGGCCTAAGTTTGCAATAGCGATTGATATCGATGTATTAATGGATGCTAAAGATAGTCGCGCAATATGGTCCTTGACATCGATCTCTAACAGGACGAAATAACTTTCAAAAATGCGGTTGAATTTGCACAAATCCTGTGCATTATTAGTATTATGGAATGATGGGGTTGTTCTAACATTAGCGTTGTCAATGGAGGGGGAAAATGGGTCCAACTGCCCCCAACCTGCCCCAGACCACCTGCCAGATTCGCGCAAATCCTGTGAGAAAGTTTTTTTTGGGGGGGTTGATAGGTGGGTAAGGAATCTGACACACTAGCCCCTTTTGTTCCCCCCCACACCAAAAATTCATGGCGACGCCACTGACGGCTACCGTTGTGTCCCCCTCACTGGAAACACATTTCTGTGGGTGCCATGCATGTCACAGTGACTTATTTCTGTCCCTAACAAGCACGTTTTACTGGTACTCAATCTGTCCTTTTGATTAGTATAAGCGGATGGCCTTGCGTAATAAGCCGGTAATAAACATGTAACCGATACGACATTGTTTGAAGTTATTACATTTGAGCTTTGATACACTTAGGCCAGTGTTTATTCTAGGCCTTCTTAGGAGGAATTCCCCACCCAAGTTTGAAAATCCCCCCCCCCAAATTTTTTTAGATGTTGGCTGGGGGAATGGAAATTCCTCCCCCCGAACGTGTGGAAACTCAAACCTTGTCCCCTAAACATTTCAAAATCCCCCCATGTCAAGGGGGCAAGAATAAACACTGCACTTAGGCTACTCAAATTAAAGCTAGGCCTTAAACTTATATGGCTAGTCGCTGCCATCAGCATTCAGCAATATTTTCGGATATTTTGCAACAATTCGTAAAAATACGAACTCGCTGGAAAAGAAAGTGAAGAGTGAAAATCGTTCGAAGTGAAACATTTATTTCTTTTAATCGGAATAGATTTGCCTATTTCTTCATCTTCTTCTATTTCGAAGAATCTCCGTTCTTCATTTAGGCCTACATTAGTTGCAAGTGTAACAATAAAGAAGTTACGCTTACGCGTAAGCTACAAAGCGCCGAGAGTAGCCTACTGTAGCTTAGTCTACATTATTAATTTACGACCGGAGCCTTCAGCCGCCTGCCTCTGTCGCCTGCACCCCTCTATGACAATACGAATGCTTTTGTCGGCAATTATATAGGGCCTCATTTTTATAACTGTTTACCGGGCGTTTATTGCGCGTATAAAGTTATTCTGTTCCATCGAAAATTAATGTTAATGGCCGAATGGTACGACGTCTCTCTTTTTTTTCGGTGGTCCAATAAAAGCGAAGATGATCTGAGAGAAGAGTTCGAAGCGCCCGTTGGGCCCCTAAAAGGCAGAAGTTTATGCTTTTACAAGTCATCGAATGGCGAAAGAGTCGGAAGAAATTATAACCATTTGTATTGACAACTCTTGTAGCCGGGTGCGTTGTAAATTCTCGCCTCTATTAATCTGTCGCCGGCTCAAAGGCAAAGCGCCCGCTTTCAAAGGCTGCCTCCAATATGACGCTGTAAAATAAAATATCTGGGTGCCGACTTGGCCGGTCAAGTAGGCCTATTTGATCTTGCCGGCAAGGGATAGGCGGGCGGGGGGGGAGGAGGGGGAGGAGCCCTGGGGCCGCTGCAGCCCTGGGACCCTGCTGTAGTCATATCATCTGTTAATTTCTCTCCGTGGCTTTAATCTCGACGATAATGATGACAACGATGATGATGATGATGATGATGATGATGATTATGATGATGATGATGATGATGATGATGATGGTGATGGTGATGATTATGATTATGGTGATGGTGATGGTGACGGTGAATTAAATGAGGAAACTGCAAAGGTCGTAGTAGGCGCATTGTAAAGTGTAAAGCGTGTATAGCAGTGGCTGTTTGTCTGTCCGTCCGTCCGTCCGTCTGTCTGTCTCTGTTTCTGTATGTCTCTGTCTCTGTGTGTTTGTGTCATGGATGAACAGTCGAATCAACGAACCTGATGACGGCGGAGTGGCAGCAGTGATTATGATTATTATGACTGCATCGGTGATGTTAACGACAACTAGCACAGTAACGGAGATGATGATGATGATGATGATGATGATGATGATGACGACGATGACGACGGTGATCTTAAAGCGATTGTTTCTGGTCTGTAGAAGTTGAAACTGTAGTAATATTAACGGAGCTTATTGATTATGACTTTCAACTTAATAGACTTTGTATAATTTTCCCCACGATGGCAGTTTCTCTAGCTTCGAGTACAAACTCAGGCGGATATCTTTCTGCTGCTGCTGCTGCTGCTGCTGCTGCTGCTGCTGCTGCTGCTGTCGCATTGATTCATGCGAAGCAGGTGTTCGGAGGTGTTCGTTATGAATAAACGCGCTAGAGATAATTACAAAGTGTAGGTGGGTGGGTGTGTGTCGGTGTGCGTTTGTGATACTTCTTTATTGTTAGACGTTCGTAATGCGTGCGTCGTTAGATACGCTATTAATGCAGAACTACGTCGCCAGAGGGCTGATGATCTGCAGATGGATTTGATTAGAACGGCGCGGTTGCATCTCTTTAGTTTCAGACGCATTATCAGATTAATTATGTCGTGCGTGTTTTCGTCGACGGCGGTCGGCGCTTTGTACATAATGTAATTAAGAACTGGTTGGCTGAATCGTAAGATGCAAGATTCTCACGCTAGGCGGCGCTTCGACTTTCGCTTCCGGTTTCTTTCACGCGTTTCATTTTGTTCATCAATCGTATACTATACATGTACTACTTCTGCGAATTACATTGGCTGCCCGTTATGCTGTGATAAACCTATGTACACGCATAAGTCGAGACGTCACGTAATGCAAGACGCTAATGTTTGGAATGATTTTATAGGCTTACGTGTTGCTGTCCGCCATTTCAAAAGTCTCCTGTCTAAACTCTAATGCTTTATTGTGAAGAGTTTTTAAAAAATCTTCTCATGCGCTAACATTTTCAGAACTATATTTTTTGCCAGAAGTAAGTAAGTGCTTGAGTCCGTTCTGCAAACAAGCGCTCGACTAACTAAAGGTACAAAGGCTCAAAACTCTCTCTGCTCTCTTCCCTACACCGGTTATAAAGTGTCGATGTCTGTGGTGTAGAGAGTAGAGACAATAATCAGAGACGTAGAATTTATCATCTACACACATTATATATATATATATATATATATATATATAACTTCGTTATAACGTAGGCTACTCAGCGGATTTACAGTTGTAGTTACATTGGTTATATCCAAGGTATGTTGTATCCAATACAGTAGGGCATCACACGGGACCGAACATTGCAGCGCGTTATATAAACAAAGATACGTTATAACCATGTCCGTTATAACGAATTCTTCTCTCTCTCTCTCTCTCTCTCTCTCTCTCTCTCTCTCTCTCTCTCTCTCTATATATATATATATATATATATATATATATATATATATATATATATATATATAGTTATCGCCTGTTGATCACTTGAATAATTCAGTCTCCAATCAGTTGTGCGTTTTGCATAATTTACGTCTTGGGAGATGTTTTCTTAATGTTATCATCGACGGCGTAGTATAGTGTCAGCTCGGCTTCAGTAAAGGCAGGCAGTTGGCCGGTGAAGAAGAAGAAGAAGTCAGGGGAGGCGTCTCCATCTCGCGGCTACCGAAAGTCAAGCGGGTTGAGAGGGGGGGGAGGGGGTGGAGTGACAAAACAGGTGTAGAACGAACGAGTGGTTGAAATATCCCGTTATCTGGTCTCTTTTTCAAAGTAATATTTTCAGATTCTTGGTGTGCGGGGAATTTTGACCCATGCATTGCCATCCAAATGATTCCACTGTGCTGATCTGTTAGTCTGTTAACCCCTTAACAGGGGATCCCGGAGATATATCCGTCCATTTTACATTGAGTTACAGTTAAATACACGGTTAAGGGGTTAAGTCGAAGAAGCTAGAGGTGTTACTGTTATAAGTGAGAAACTCTTCTAGGCGTTATTGATATCGGTTGCTGCACGAGTGTATGTGATGAAAACAACCAGTGGCGTCGCCAGGATTCCTGAATAGGGGGGGGAAGACTTCGACATGTTTCGGCCAAAAAGTCTTGACGAGCAAAAAGGGGTCGTCTCAAACGCTTTAAAGTCTGCCTCTTGGAGATTTTCCTCGATATATAGTGCTACCCCATAACTAATCACCGATTTTGGGCGAATCTCACGCCAGGTCCAGATCCGAATAGGGGGGATCGGACCCCCGAGGCCCCCCTCTGCTACGCCCAATGAAGACAACGACGTGGATGACGACGACGACGATGATGATGATGATGATGATGATGATGATGGCGGCGATGATGATGATGATGATGATGGCGGCGATGATGATGATGATGATGATGATGATTTTATCCGTGCAACGGTTCTTGCGCCTGGAACATAACGCTGATGAAGATGCTGGATTGGCCGCCGCCGCTGCTGCTGCTGCTGCTGCAACCGATGCAGACTGACCAAGTGGTCAGTGGTGCGTTGTCCCAGGTCCACTTCCCTGTAGTTCCAAATCCTCCTTCCTCCTCCTCTGCTCTCTCTTATCGCCGGCGGCGGAACGGACTTTGTGTGGATTCTAATCCTCTCTCTCTCTCTCTCTCTCTCTCTCTCTCTCTCTCTCTCTCTCTCTCTCTCGTCCGCATCCTTTCGTCGCTCGGCTCCCAGCAGCAGCAGCAGATGATGTGGATTGGGGGTGTGGGGTGGGTAGCGGTGGTCCGTTGGTGATGCTGTGTGCATCCAATTCGGGCGCTGAATGTCCCTGATTTGTATAATCGCCAACCACGCTGTTCCCATCTCGTGTTTTCGACAAATTTATAGCGCAAAGGTTGCGGGATTAATGTCACTGAGAGACAGACAGACAGACAGACAAACAGACGAGAGAGAGAGAGTGTCAGACAGAGACAGAGGAGAGAGAAAATCAGACAGAGACAGAGACAGAGAAGAGACAGACAGAGAGACACACACAGACACAGAGAGAGAGACAGACAGACAGACGGACAGACAGACAGACAGAGAAAATTTGATGAAAGTGAGTATGTCTGTCATTCGTTTGGTGTCTGAGGGCGTCATATTAATCGGCGGTTGTTGCTGTCCTCTTGATCTGTTTGCGTGAAATGTTCGAAATCCGACTGTCACGTCCTGTGTCCATCATTCGGACCCTGCCTCCCCCTCATGGCCCCCACTCATCCCCCTCATCAGCTGAACTGCAAACGGGAAATAGCTGCCTTCAGTCGAAACGTCATTTCGAAGCGTCAAGTTCCAATCGCTTTCGACAGAAACGCTGATTGCGAAAGATGAACAAACCTTAACAACAGAGAATCGATGGCGTCGTATTTAGTATCTGGCGAAATATCTCGCCCTGTACCTTTGTCCTTCTCATGCAGCATATAGAGAAGAGACAGAGAAGAGAGAGAGACACACACACACACAGAGACACAGACAGAGAAAATTTGATGAGAGAGAGTGAGAGAGAGACACACACACACACAGAGACACAGACAGAGAAAATTTGATGAGAGAGAGTGAGAGAGAGACACACACACACACAGAGACACAGACAGAGAAAATTTGATGAGAGAGAGAGAGAGAGACACACACACACACAGAGACACAGACAGAGAAAATTTGATGAGAGAGAGACACACACACACACAGAGACACAGACAGAGAAAATTTGATGAAAGAGAGAGAGAGAGAGAGAGAGAGAGAGAGAGAGAGAGAGAGTTAAGGGGGATTTAGGGCTTAACTGTATACGATCGATGAAAGTCGAACATTCAGCACCTTACTACAGTGGAACTTCGTTACCATGTCTCTGTGGATATACATCAATACATCAAGGCTAATCTGTTTAGTTAGACGATCACCTTCCATTGAAGACGTAATTTTGGTGGGCCGGTGGGGGGATCATGGAGGGCGCCACAAGCCAAATATTGGGTGGGCCAACATGGCCTGTTTGAAATTGGACAAAGCAAGGACTAGTGCTACAGAAGGCTACAGATATGCAAAAATTCAGAAGAGTGATGAAATGAATTAAAACCACATATTCTTGTGTCCCCATCTTTGCTGTGTCAAACCATACTAGAATTGTCAATATATTCTGTCTCAATTTTTTTCTAGAGCTTTCGAAATGCCACGAAAACTAATGAGCCATTTGAACTGATACTATACAAAGTCTTTCAGAAATCTATTCTCTGTCAAATGTCTAAAAAAATCAATCGAGAGATAAGATGGCGCTTAAGAGAACTGGTTTCTTCTATTACAGGTTTTATAGACCACAAAAATATTATAAAATT
>CM030870.1:8857119-8882119 GCA_018105865.1 Metaphire vulgaris | reverse complement strand
AGAGCTCTGTTGAAAGCTGAAGACATCGGAGCCTTCATCAGAACCTTTCCCAACGCTATTTTAAGAAAGGCTGTACGCCTAAGAATAAGCAGCTACTGTTGTGCCGCTTTCCAAAGCGCTATATAAATCCACGAGATTTTACTCACTTACCTAGCTGCTTAGCATCAATGGTATATTGTCATAGGCGGATTTTATTAAAGGCTAGGGTAGGATTAAGCATACCCAACTAATCCCACAAAAACAAACAAATTGTTTTTCCATCAACACCAGGTCTGTCGCGTGCTGAATAGTAGTCACCATTAAACTTTTCGTTGGCGACACTCTTGGGCGACCGGGTATCTCCTCGGTTGTGTACATGTATGTCGACGGGTGTATTGCACCGACGACTTGACTACTGAAAGTCGCTCGATGACTAAGACAGATGACAATTTGCTTCGATTCGTCGTCTGCGAGTATAGACTATAGAATTATCGTAGATTGAGGGAGAAAAGGAGAAGATTAGACGGATTTTTCTTCCTGATGAGGTTCCGAGTGGCATGACTCCGAGGGTGGATGAAGTCACGTGTCTGCCCTCTTTATTCGGCTGTAGGGGGTAGGGGTTTCTAGACGGGGCCAGCGAACGGGGCGGGGCCCCCGGCAGTCGAGATGAAGGGGTCGTTTAGAACGATCATCGGTCGTCGTTTGTCTTCATTGGTCTTTAATCCCGGGCGCAGCTTCGGGCCAAACGGTCAAGATCTAAAGATATTGAAGGTTCTTCGGAGCGTGATTGAAAAATTACTTCTGAGAGGAAGAAGAGGGCAGTCGGGGCCTTGGCCCCAACCGCGGCGGGCCCCGATGGGCAGCATCCAGCGATAAATCACCCGCGGTACAGAGGGGCCCAGAAGGGCCGAGGAATGGGCGGGGCGGGCGTCGCGGTGACACTGTTGACTTTTGGTCGCCGTCATAAGTCAACCTGAATTATAACTCCACATGCCTGTCTATCCGCCGGGGCATAGAGGGCGTGATGTATGACCCCGCGTGTCACGTGACCTCCAACGTCACAGCGCAGTCCCATGCAGATGCTTCGAACTGCACAGGATTCTTCTGAAAACAAGGCCGAGGCCGAGAAATAGAGATATCGACTCTCGTTCTAGAACTTTGTGAGGGAGCTAAAAATATCCGAGCGTCTTGCGGATGACGTAAATGAATCGTCAGACGACGTCTTCAGGATGCATATGACGTCATCACGAGGCAGACGACAGTTTCGGGCAGAGGCGTCGCTGATTGGTTAGACCGGAGGTAACTTCAGGTAAGCGCCGGGGATATTATTTCACGGGAGGGGGAATTTCCCCGCAGCATCATTTGTCTGATTCTGAGTCAAACGGATTTGTTCGGGTCGATTTTTCTGTCAGCGAAAAACGTCTTTCAATTAAGAAACCAGAAATAATTGTCTGACTTTAAAATCTTCAGTGCAAATGTTTCTTTATGGCTGTTAATGGGAGGGGGAAAAGAGAAAGGAGGATGTACAAAGAGCATACAGTATAATAAAGTCTTCGTAGTTGAATTTCCGTTTCTCTTCTTCGTTAATCGTCGTATTTCTAAAATCTAGGACCTTTTACTATAGGTCAAGGTCATTGGTAAAACAAACGCATGCTTAGCGGGAACGGTTGAAGACGACAATGTACATTTCCTCAATCAGTACAGCGATACTTAGACTGCCTTAGAAAGATATAGGCTTAAAAAGTATCTGACTGTCTGTCTATCTATCTATCTATCTATCTGTCTGTCTGTCTATCTGTCTGTCTGTCTGTCTGTCTGTCTGTCTATCTATCTGTCTGTCTGTCTGTCTGTCTGTCTGTCTGTTTCGGATATCTTGTGACAGATTCACCTGTATTTCTCGCGTGACTTTCTTGACTCTGGTTCATCCATTGTCTAATAACTGAAATCGTTTAATTTAATTGTCAAGCGCATTTGGCAATTAAGTTCGTTTTTGGCGGCGAGACGAATTATCACGTGATAAAAGAGAGAGAGAGAACAAGAAGAACAAGAACAAGTGGAAGCAGAGGAAGGAGAAGGAGAAGAAGCAGAAGCAGAAGAAGGGGAATAAAAGAAGAAGAAGAAGAAGAAGAAGAAGAAGAAGAAGAAGAAGAAGCGATTTCTGATGCGTCAAATTAACTTTCCGACGTTCACAGAGGGGATATCCGATAGTCTTTGCGTCTGCCTGCGACGGGTCAATCAAGGCAGGTTCGCTGACGCTGGGGATGCTCCCGCCGGCCCCTGGGCTGGCTCGGCGGTCGAAGCGGCGGCAGTTTCGGGCTGTGGTGGACAAGGAGGAAGAGGAGGAGGAGGAGGAGGAGGAGGAGGAGGTGTCGATGTAGGTCCATTTGAACGTAAATAAGAGTTCAGATGGAGATCCGACTTTGTTTCTCGCACATCACCATTAACGGCGACTGTTTTCCGTCGTTGGTCCTAATCCCCTCACCCCACACTACCCCACCCCCACCCCCACCCAGGCGTCCTGTTCGCCGTTGCCATGGACACGGGACGCAGCGGAGCGCAGACGATTGCGGTCAACGGCGACTGGCGATGACGTCATCTGTCAATCTTATTCGGACTGACGGTTCGCGTAAAAATCGTCATCTATATACTGCTGCCGGCCGTGACGCGCGATGACCGCATAACTGTCCGTCTTCTTGTCTGTGTGGTGGTTCGTCTGGTGACGCTCTTGCTTCGTTCGGGTGGGTTTTCCTCTCTGTCTTTGTTCGCGTCTCTCTCTCTCTCTCTCTCTCTCTCTCTCTCTCTCTCTCCTCTCTCTCTCTCTCTCCTCTCTCTCTCTCTCTCTCTCTCTCTCTCTCTCTCTCTCTCAATATATATATATATATATATACATATATATATATATATATATATATATATATATATATATATATATATATATTCCTCTTGTGCGTTTTTCTCTAGCTGCCGTTGCTGTGGTGTCCGAGAGTTGTTGACGTTTCAGTGTTTTATACAGGCCTCTTAGGAGGAAAATTCCCCTACACAAAAACCCTCAAAATCCTCCCCCAAAAAAAAAAATCGCAGCGCAAATATTTTTTGCACTGAACTGTATCTCTTCTCCTCCAGCCAAATCAATTTCCCCCCCCCCCTCCTCCTCTGGCCCCTCTCTCCCTCCCGGGCTCTTCCCCACAAAGGCCTGTAGACTTATATATTATATTCAGTCTGGGGCTGAAACGTCAGTGTTATTTTGTTCTCGTTTTTGTTTCGTCATTTTTTGTAACTTAATAGGGACAGAAGCCTCTGAGTCTGGGGCTAAAACGCTGTTCTCTTTTTGTTTCGTTGTTTCTTTAGGTTCTTTCGAGAACGTTCGGGCGTCCTCACGAGAGAAGAACAGAGCCGTCCATCTCAACGATCGACCCGCCTGCCGCCGCGATGGAGCGGAGACGGAGGACAGGGAGGAGGCAGAGAGGGAGGAAGAGAGGAGGCACTTCGGAGGGGAGGAGGAGGAGGAGGAGGAGACGGTCGTTGTCATCCGGAGGAAGACGACACGAGAGAGTCGAGAACGGACGTCGAAAACGTAGACTTCAGAACGGGAGCGTCTCTTTCGTCGGAATCTGCCGACGACGCAGCCGGGGACTTCGCCGGCAAGGAGGAGGGCAGGAGGGGGCCGATGAGGAGGAGGAGGAGGAGGAGGAGGAGGAGGAGAAGAGAGATCGTCGTTCACCTCCCGACGGCCATGTGCACGACGGGGCGATCTCTCTCCCACCGCAGCGCCTTCTCCGGCGTCCGCGGAGGAGTCGGAAAAACGTCTCGATTTCGTCGATTTTCGCGAAGATTCCACGGCGGTCAAGAGGACGAACGCCGTTCCCGGCGTCGTCGTGTCACGTGACGCCGGCGGCGCGGGTCGCTCGTTCGTCGAACAGCTGGAGAGCTTCGTCGCTCTGGTGATGAACGCCCAGACGACAAAACGGAAAGCAGACGATTGCTCTGGCAAATTCTCCGCAACAGCAGCAGCCGAGAGAATTCCCGCGCAGAACGACCGGCGACCAACAGGTGTCTACGACCAGCCGTGTCGCTTATCCTCCTCCGCCTCCTCCTCCGGCGCCCCTCCTCACTCCGACCATCCGCTCGATCTCTCCATCGGTTCCGACGGAAAGAAGAGGAAGCTCGCCTGCCGCGAGAAGGCCCCGCAGGACACGGCTGGACCGGCGGACGCCGCCGGACCCGGCTGCTGCCCGGGAGGCCGTTCGCTGCTGGCGAGTCTCGAGCAGAAGTTCGGAGAACATTCGCGGATACTCGACCGCGTCGGCGCTTCTCCGCAGAAAACTTCTCATTTCGGAGGAGGAGGAGGAGGTGGTGGTGGAGGAGGAGGAGGAGGGGCTGTTTTACCGTTCGGCAGAGAGTCCCGTCCGGAAGCGGGCGAACAGGCGACGACCGGGTCCCGGAGACGGTCTGCCCATCTGACGACGGAAGCGCTCTGGCGTCGTCTGTACGTCGTTCGAACGTCGACGGAAGTCGTCTGCGAAGGAAAGAAAGCGCGGGAAAAAAAGAGGGCGACAGGTCGTCCGTCCACCGAACGACGAAAGAGAACCCGTCCAAACTCGCCCCTCCTCCTCCTCCTCCTCCAGTCGCGGACGCCAGGCGGCGGCCCAGCTGAAAGCGTCGACCAGAAACGATCATCCTCCAGGACCAGTCTGCGCTGCAGCTGTCAGATGGAATTCGACCGCCTCTACCTGTTGACCGTTCACCTGCAGGAGACGGGCCACAAGCCCCGTCGACGGCCCCTCACGGCGGCGGCGGCGGCGGCCAGTCGAGCCTCCTCCTGGACGGCAGCAGCGCCAAGCTGGTCCGCGGTCAGGACGTCTGGTTGAACAGCGGTTCCGAGCAGGCGCGTCTGATACTGCGCTGTATTCAGTGCCATCGGTCGTTCCGCTCTCTGCCGGAACTGACGATCCACATGATCCAGACCGGGCACTACCAGAACCTCGTCCGACCGGAGCAGCTCGGTCAGAGACGCGTCTGGAAGGAGAGACTGCTTCGTCGTCGCCATCTTCGTCGTCGTCGTCATCGTCGCCGGTGAGCGACAGCTGCGAGCTGCTCAGCTGTCGGTTCTGCTGCGAGGTTTTCGACGACGCCGACTCTCTCGGCCTTCACGTCGTCACCAACGGTCACTACCCCGCGGACGAGGAGAAACCCGGGGTCGAATCGATGTCATCGCCCGGCATGCCCCGTTCGGGCGCCGTCGATGGCGTGGACCGTCGACCGCGAAACGCGAAAAAGCAACTCCACGATGGGGAGTCTTCGAACGCCGACAAAGACATCACCGTCAAAGCGTTTAACATCAAGACGCCCGGCGTCGAACCAGGGCCGCCCTGTTCTCCTCTCGCTCCTCCTCCTCCTCCTCCCCCTCCTCCACTTAAGTTTCTGCGTCCAGAAACTGCCTCCTGTAGCGAAGAAGAATCCAAGTCGGTCGCCGTCGGCCGTTCGGAGGAGAGACAGTCGGCTCTTACGGCGATGCAGCGTTTCATCAGCCGCAGCTTCGACCACTTCCAGTCGACGAAACCAGGAGCAGGAGGAGGAGGAGGTGGTGGTGGTGGTCGAGGGGAGCACTGGATAGCGAAGCAATCGCCATCCTCATCCTCAGCCGCATCCTCCACCTCCTCTTTCTCCTCCGCTCATCATCATCATAACACTGGCCATCATCATCCGGCCTCTGGACCGACTCGCAAGCGCTCCCAGTACCCGGACCAGAGGACGAAGGAGGAGAAAGAGGAAGACGAGGATGAGGAGGAGGAGGAGACTGGGAAGATGGGGACCAACGATGGCGGCGGCAGCAGCGGCGGCGACTGACGACCAGGGAAGACAGAGGAGGGCAGGAGGAGTCGTCGTGCAGATTCCAGAAGGTCTGGGAGGAGGAGGAGGAAAAGCGAAGATGGTCGGAAGCAACTCATCAGCCATTGGTGGTGATTGCGTCGGGTGGGCAGATTGTGACGAGCCCTGTTGCCTCTACGAGGAGTCCGTTTTCCCCGACCGATTGGTTCTCCTCGAGGAAACCGGCGCGCGAGAAAGAGACGACTACGACGGCGCACGATAATAATAATGTGCTTCGGCGCAACGGGGAACCAGCGTCTAGACCGGCGGCGCGCAACGGGGAACCAGCGTCGACGCTCGATTCCCTCCAGCAACTCGTCTACAGCCGGGCGTGCTTCAAGGACCGGTTGCCCACCGTGCCTTCCTACGTCCAATCGACCGACAGGAAGCTGAGCCAACCTCAGACGCTGTTCATCTCGTCGAAGACCCCGGTGGTCAACAAGTCCATCCCGGAGACCCTGATCCTCGTCAATCCCATAGTGACCGTCATGCCCGGCAGTGCGGCGGCGGCCGCTTCGGTGGGACTGGGGTACACCGACGGGGTCCGCTCTCAGCATCATGCTGTCCCCCCATCATTCCCCCTACGCGGACCTGATGAAGGAAGGCGCCGGCTGGGCCTCTCCCTTGGCGGCGGCGGCACCGCTGGACGCCGTCGATTCCGACGCGGAAACGGCGAGCGCCGGTGAGTTCCGGTGTCTCACCTGTAAACGGAGCTTCGCGTCGAAGGGCTCTTACCGCTACCACCGCAGCAGGTATCACGCGTACCCGGAACTGGAAAGAACGCGAACTAAGAACGCGGCGACTTCCGATCCGGGCATCTGTCCGCGTCTCGGCGCCGACGACGCGAAGAACAAGTTCAGCAAGTATTATCAACTGGCGAACGAATTAAGCGGAAAGACCAACTGATGAGTCATGACCGTTGTCACGTACAACACGTGACTCGTTGGTCACGTGGTTGCTGTTGTTTCCGGTTGTTATTGTGATGTGTGTGTGGGTGTCGTTGTTATCGTTGAAAGCCTTCGATGTATGTGTGTCTGTTTCTCTTCGTATTCTCAATATTGTAGCTTTGCGCCAGTGTTTTATCCAGACTACAGGCCTTTGGGGGGAATTGAGGCTTTCGGGGGAAAAAATCGACTTGGTTGGAGAGGAAAAGGCACAGTTCAATGCAAAATTTGTGTAAGTGCTGGGATTGGGGGCGGGGATTTGAGGTGTTGGGGGGGGGATCTCCCCTCCTAACAGGCCTGTATAAAACACTGCTGTGCGCGAATGTCAATATTTTTCTTTCGCATTTCTACGTCGCACACACAAACATGAACACAGGTCCATTTGTTAAAAAACCCCAACTCAGTCAGACCCAACCCATCCAGTGCCGGCTTCAAGATTCGGCAAATGGGGTTGCGGGTTGAGGGGTGGCAACTTCTAAGTTCTAAGCACGGGACCAACTGTTTTTAATAAATCAGAACATACATACAGGAAGAATATCACCTCCGATGGGGGACCACTGTGGGGTCAGGTATATATTCAATATGGGGGCACAGGCCCCCTTGCCTCCCCTGTGAAGCCGCCTCCGAACCCAACCCAACCCACTAAAGCAATATGGTTACTTTTTCCAACGCAACCCACCGTGATGCATTACAATAATTATTTCTTAAACCATGACTTATATTCTCAACCAACCCAACCAGGGGCGTAGCCAGGAATTTGATTTGTGAGGGTATAAATATTTTGGGTGGGTATAAATCTTAACTATAAACCACATAAACCATATAAACCACATATAACCACATGTACATCACATAAACAACATTAAGATAGACTGATTTGGTGGGGGGTATATATACCGATATCCCCCGTCGCTACGCCCCTGAACCCAACCCATGGGCGGACACAGGCCATGATCCACATTATGTTCCACATACACACATTCCATCGCTTTTCCCCCTCCCATTGCCTTTCCATTTTGTCGATGGCTTCGGATGACAATAAAATCAAATTTTTGCTGAAATGTTTCATTTATCGTTAAGTTTGTTTAACCCCTTAACCGTGTATTTAACTGTAACTCAATGTAAAATGGACGGATATATCCAGGATCCCCAGTTAAGGGGTTAAAGCTCTTCTGTTAAGGACTCCAAACAACTGACTGCAGCGCAGGATGTACAGTAGAACTCCGTTATAATGGGCTTGCTTATAACGCGTCTTCGGTTATAAAGTACCGCAATATACTGTCCCGTTTTATGCGCTATACCGCAATGGATGATAGTGGATATAGCGTACCTCGGATAGAACGTACTAAATCTTACAGACCCGATAAGCACGCTATAACGAAGTTCTACTGTATTGTTTACGGATCACATTTTTACACTGTCTGTAGGCTGCTTTAGTTTTCCAGTGTATTCAAGTAATTGGGGGGGGGTCTCCTAAATTCTAAACCCCGCTTTCCTGGCAATGTGTGTTTGGCACAAATGTCAATGGCTGTAACACCCAAGTTTTTTTCATAGAATTTTATGGGAAGTGGCGACTACGGGGTTAGTTTTCTTGAAATATAGCAAAATATTTCTAATGAGTTCCTATGCATTTTTTAATTATTTGACGCGACTTTGGGGTCAAACCCCCCTTGGCTATAGAATGTAACGGTCTAAGAGAGATGAGGACCTTTTTTGCTTGTCAGGAAAAAATAGAGGAGAAAACCTTTTTTCGCTTGTAAAGATTTGCGAAAGTCAAAACCAACCCCTGCTGGAAAATCCTGGCTACGCCACTAGTAGTAGTAGTAGTAGTAGTAGTAGTAGTAGTAGTAGTAGTAGTAGTAGTAGTAGTAGTAGTAGTAGTAGTAGTAGTAGTAGTAGTCACAAATCTCGGACACACTTTTATAGATTACGTCACGCAGGTTTTTTTATATATATATATTATATATATATATATATATATATATATATATATATTCAAGTTTCTCGTTCAATTTTCAGCAGCGAAAACAGATATTGAACTTCCGGCCATGATAAAGAATTATAATTGAGACCTAAAATCTTATTATGTACATCGGGCAAAAAATCCTGTCCCTGTCTTAAACGCTTTTGCTATGCCTCCTGTTAGATATACAGTGTATTTTAGGGTTTATTTGAACCCAAAGCGTGACGTCACGGTAGTCCTTAGACTCCTTAGCCTACCTCTGTCACGAGCTGTCACACTTTTTAGACATTCCCCTTCGAGTGTGACGTACTTTATGGACGGCCCCTCTAGATTCACTCGCGTTGATGCTTTAGAGCAGCGGTTCTCAACCAGATCCAGAACAGAGTGAATCTAAAGGGACTGTCCATAAAGAACAGTGTATCGGAGACGATTAGCATGTTCATTAGAGAATGGTTGGTTATAGGTGTCTATGCCATCTCACCTGGTCTCGTTGAAAAAGATCTTTGGAGAGAGAAAAACGAGAGAACGGAGGGGAGCAGGAGAAGAAGGAGGAGGAATGGAGGAGGAGGAGGAGGAGGAGGAGGAGGAGGAGGAGGAGGAGGAGGAGGAGAGAAACGCCTCTGAAGTTCCATTTGGCCGATTGAGGATGCGTCCTGCTCCATATGTAAATGCACGAATCCAATCTTCGTCAGGCGAACATTACCCCGATGATTTGTGGCTTTCGGGTAAATCACCTTTTCAAAGGCAGGTCCAATGCTGCTGCTGCTGCTGCTGCCGCTGCTGCCGCCGACGGCGACGACGACGACGGCGACGGCGCCCAATCGATGGCGGCACAGACTTTATATCGGCCCAATGTACGTCCGATTATGTAGCGCATATGCGGTCAAATATTATACAAAAATGGTCAGATTTATGCCGGGTTTTCGCATGATTTGCCGCGACGGAGATGCGAAGGAGAGGGAGAGAGAGAGAGAGAGAGAGAGAGAGAGAGACTAGCTACCCCTTCGGTCCATCGCGAGCTCTCAGAAGAGCTATACAACCGTCCGCATAACAGCTGTAACGGCTGCATACATGTATGTATGTACAGAAGCGCAATCTATATGTCGGAGGTCGGTGTTTCCATCAATTCCATCTATATGACGAAGAGATTTGTGTTAAGGGAGAGAAAAAGAGAGATAGTGAGTGTGAGAGTGAGAGTGAGAGAGACAGAAAGAGACAGAGACACAGAGACAGACAGAGACAGACAGAGAAAGAGCGATCGCTTCGATTATTCAATTTCTATACAGAGCAACAGAGAGGTTATTGGTCACAGCTATAGTTGGAAATGGGGTTAGGCCATACCCTCCACACTCATCCCCCCTAAACCCTACAAAGCAACCAATGCTGAAGGTATCTTCATCTCTTCATCTTGGTCCAGTGTTTATTCTAGGCCCTTTTGGGGAAAGGGGGATTTCCCCCAATGTTTAAAAATTCCCTCCAAAAAACTCTATATGTTGCATTGGTGGGGGGGGGGTGGAAATTTCCTCCCCAAGTGTGACGATAGGGGGTTTTTAATTTAGGAGAGGGTAAAAACATAAGGATATAAGGATATGACCATATTCAGAAGAGCATTTGGGCATGTTGAGTAGATGTGATGACCTTTTTTTCTCGTCAAGGATTTTGGGCAGAGAAACCTTCTCCCCCTCAACATTTCAAACTCCCCCCCCCCAAATGTCAAGGTGGCTAGAATAAACACTGATCTTGGTCCGTGCGTTAATCCGGATTCGCGTTGGAGAATTAGATATTTCATAATAATTGTCTTCAAATCGAAAAAGGCAGTTGAGAAAGGATGACACGTTGTTGTTGTTGTTGCTGCTGCTGCTGCTGCTGCTGCTGCTGCTGCTGCTGCTGTTGCTGCTTCTGCTGCTGGCGTTAGTTGTGCATTCGCCAGGTGGTGGAATCAATGCCGATTACCGACGCTCAACCGTGTATGAGGCAGCGATGTGAGACCTCTGGTTATTATTATTATTATTATTATTATTATTATTATTATTATTATTATTATTATTATTATTATTATTATTTTCCATTTATTATAGATATGCGAAAATTCAGAAGAGTGACGAAACGAATTAAAACCACATATTGTTGTGTCCCCATCTTTGTTGTGTCAAACCGTACTAGAATTGTCAATATATTCTGTCCCAATTTTTTTCTGGAGCTTTCGAAATGCCACGAAAAATAATGAGCCATTTGAACCGACACTATACAAAGTCTTTCAGAAATCTATTCTCTGTCAAATGTCTAAAAATCAATCGAGAGATAAGATGACGCTTAAGAGAGCTGGTATCTTGTATTACAGGTTTTATAGACCACAAAAATGTTATAAAATTGATACCCTGTTTGAAATTGGACAAAGCAATGACTAGTGCTACAGTAGGCTACAGGGGCGGCGCTGGGTTTTGTTGGCTGGGTGGGTCTAATGTAATCTACACAACCAGGACCAGGCTCAGACTACCCCTCCCCATCACCCCACCCCAAATTATAATTTCTCTGCAGATTTGCACGATTTGTTCGGGTGTCTCTGCCCGAGACTGGGTGTGTCCGGGCCCGCGGGCCCACCCCCTAGCGCCGCCCCTGGCATTAACACAGCCTGAGACGCGGAAATCGCAGTCTTGTAGGATTATATTAGCGAATATATAGCGGTCAGTCAAAGTGTGAAATAAATCATTGGAAAAGTTAGTCATTGCATTAAATTGTTGGTTATTTTAGCCATTGCATTAAATTACTGACCCTAATGGTCATTGCACACAATGACTGAGGGGCTGTCCATTAATTGCGTCAACAACTTAGGGGGAGTAGGTTTGAAAAAGTTTGACAGTTGTTGACAAGGGGGAGAGGGGGTCAAGAGAAGTTGACGTCAACAATTTCACTTTTTACAAATAATCAAAAATAGGAAATTCATGGAAAATGAATTACAATGGAAAAAAGCATGGCAAAAAAGGTCATCACCACCACATTTTGACACTCGATGAGAAAAAAAGGAAAAAATGGTCATCACCACAAAAAATAATAACCTTGTTATTGGAACCTGTCATTGATCTTGGGGGGGGGTCAAAGGTTTTTGACGTAATTACGGGAGGGGTGAAGTGAAAGTCGACAGTTGTTGACTAAGGGGAGGGGTCAAAAATTTCCAAAAATTGTTGACATAATTAATGGACAGCCCCTGAAACTTTTAGGTCATTTCGTGTCATTTCGTGTAATGACTAATTACACGTTTTTGACTATATATATATATATATATATATATATATATATATATATATATATATATATATATATATAGCTTTGTTCAATCACAGTCTATCACTCTCTTGACCTTTAGCTTCCTTAAGTGTTCTAAAGCAAAGGACATCTGACTTCAGTATGTAACACTGATGGATCTTAGCCTTTGTCGTTGAATGCATGGATACAGTCGGCCGTTGAGAAGGTAAACAGAAGAAATGCTTTTGCGGCGAATAATTCGCGACAGCGGATAGGTAGGCGACGAAGAGCGGAAAGTTTTTGGATTTTTGTGGAATAGTTTTTGAAATACATCGTCAGCGTTGGATTAACACACGAAAGGTAGGCCCTAATTATTAAGGGATCAAAAGAATTGAGAGAGAATTGATTTTTATCTGGACGATGACTGAGGAACATCTCCCAACGGAGGTTCTCTCTCTCTCTCTCTCTCTCTCTCTCTCTCTCTCTCTCTCTCTCTCTCTCTCTATATATATATATATATATATATATATATATATATATATATATATCTGTGAGGGTCTGCTCTATCTTTCTCTGTCTTTCTGACTCTATCTCCCAGTTTTTCTTTTTTTATCTGTCTGTCTGTCTGTCTGTCTGTCTGTCCGTGTCTGTCTGTCTGTCTGTTTGTCTGTCTGTTTGTCTCCCTCTCTCTCGCTGTATCCATCATCAGTGGTTGTTACAGATCTTCAGAGCATATTTACCTGTTGATGTGTAGCGATTTAACTTAAGAATATAACAATGCTTTACATCATATTATCATATTTTACATTATTTCGTTTACTTTGTATATTCTAAGATCCGGAAGAGTCAACTCATTCACGCGCTATATAAAGCAAGATGAATGCCACTGGCCGACAGAAGCTTCCGAATGGCGGGAATCTATCAGACGACCCTGCTACTACAGCAATCACTCCAGAAGACCTAGATCAACAGGTTATCACTCATTCACTCACTCACTCATTCATTCATTCATTCACTCACTCACTCACTCAATCACTCAATCAATCAATCAATCAATCAATCAATCAATCGCTCGCTCACTCGCTCGCTCACTCGCTTACTCACTTACTGATGTTGTGATGACTGCATAAGCTGGAAAATTCAGTAAATCTTCTCTTAATGTTCAATTTTTAAAGCGCCTTCCAAAATAAGTTATTAAAATTAATATCTTCAAAGATCGGATTGCGTACCAATTACCAAATAGTAATACGAGTACACTAACAGAGACAGGGACAGAGACAGACAGATAGAGAGGGAGAGAGAGTACTTGGTTACTTGTCCTTTTGTCCCTACCTGTCTGCTCGCATACTTGGTACTTGTGTATCATAGAGTGCTCCACAGTTGGGCCCGTGCCTCTATTTAATGCCTGGTCCCCCCAATAACCCCCCCCCCCATACTTTAATGTACTCATTCTAGGCAACCAGACCAGTCCAAGGTTATGAAAATAGTTGCCCCCCCATGCTTAGAAGTTGCCACCACAACGCCCCCACCACACACCCGCTTGCCAAATCCTGGAGCCGCCACTGTTGCGTACCGACGCCATTGCTGTTATTTTTGAAGACCGTCGCAGAGTCGCCACTGCCTCCGCCGACAGGTGGCGTCCGTCGCCAGCAAGACATCGGAACAAGAATGGCGGAACCGGAAGAGTCACGTGACTGCGGCATATCGCGTCACGTGTCGTCGTCGAGCGACAAAGAAGAGGTCCACGTCATTCTTCACGGAGTGACGAATCTCCCGGCGACGACCGACTCGAGGCCTCCCGTGGCCTTCGCCGCCGTGTAAGGCCAGCGTTGACCTCTGGCCTTTGTCTGGCCTCTGGCCTCTGGCCTCTGGCCTCTGGTCTCATACGGAGGCCGTTTTCTTTGCATAGAATTTCTGGACGTTTTGAAATGAGTCTTGTAGATATGCAGATAAATAGTTCTTTGGGGTCTACGGTTGGCATAAGAAACAGTTTGATCAGTGTTTATTCTAGCCACCTTGACATTGGGGGGATTTTGAAATGTTTGGGGGAGGACAAGGTCTGAGTAGTCACAAGAGGCAGATGCAGAGAGAGACACAGAAAGAGAGAGAGAGAGAGAGAGAGAGAGAGAGAGAGAGAGAGTTGTGCTCTCCTTTGTTGCGAAATGCAAAAAATATTCATTGACTAAGTCGATTTCGATTACCCAATTATCTCAATATATTGCTTCTTCTGAAACGTAGTTCAGAGCGCATTTATCTGTTAATGGTTTTTTTGTAGGAAGACAAAGTCTTCTGATGATCTGAATTCTCAGGCAGAATTCGTGACTTCGTTCCATCCGACTCCTTCATTTTCCACCTCCTGGGAGACTTTTGGAATCGTCTCCATCGAAGAACGACGGTCCGCCGAAGAAGGTGTCCTTTTCGTTTCTAAAACCTCAACATGCGTTTAGATCAGTGTTTATTCTAGCCACCTTGACATTGGGGGGGGGGTTACATGTTTGGAAGATATGGTTTGTCTGCCCAAAAACCTTGACGCAACATATACAATTTTGGGGATTTTCAAAATTGGGGGGAGGGGGAATCCTCCCCAAACAGGCCTAGAATAAACACTGCGCTTAGATTATATCCTAAGGCAGAGGTTCTCAGACTTTTTCGATTCTCGGCTCCCTTGCCGAGTCCAGATTTTACCCAAGGCCGCCCGCGTCAAATTTGAACAAGTGCAGTTTGAGAAATAGAACTGTTTGGGTAATAACTGGTACCAATGTTCTATCCAGACTCCAGGCCTTGGGCGGGGGGGGTTGGCTTGTCTGGAGGAGAAGAAATTTATTATTAACTTGTAATAAATCACGGCTCCCTTAGAAGGAAGTCCCGGCTCCCTGGCGACGCCACTGCTCACACTTTGGAAACCATTGTCCCAAGCCTTTAAATTTTAAAACGCCAAAGAATCCTACGTTATTCGTCGACATAGTCTACCTACCTGTATAGCTGTTTGTGTATTTTCACCGAAACACTGAATTACATCGATTACATTCAGGGGCGTAGCCAGGAATTTGATTTCGGAGGGTATAAATATTTTGGGTGGGTATAAATCTGAACTATCTATAACCCACATAAACCATATAAATCACATATAACCTACAACATCTTAAGACGCATTTGTTTAACATTTCGTTCCCTGTACAGCGCCTTTGACTTTAGCCACCTAGCTATGTTACTGCGCTTAAGAAATTGTCAAGTTTAATAATAATAATAATAATAATAATAATAATAATAATAATAATAATAATAATAATAATAATAACCACATGTAAATCACATAAAAACTTTAAAGTAGACTGATTTTTTTGGGGGGTATATTTACCGATATACCCCCTCCCTCCCGTCGCTACGCCCCTGATTACATTACAATTACATCTCTGTTACCGTGCTTTTTAGTTTTGATATTCAAAGTGATGGATGTCACGTCAAAGCAAGTGCTGGCGAGATACCACTTGCCTGTGAATTACCTACAACCGTTTCATCCATACCACTTGGAGATGGTCATGGTAAGTTCGCCTGGAATGAACTTTTCCATGATGTTCTGCAGTGCGAAAATAAGCCAACGCTCGAAATAGAGACAACTGATTCTTCAAATTGTCACAGAACTTTCGACGATTTAGTGTCCCTTTCATTCCAGCGAGGAATTGAAGCGGTCTTTATAGAGTAATAATCAAAACTTAGCGCTACATAATTAATAAGATTTTGTAAGGGAAGTCGCCTTCTTAAGTTCTTCGTTAATAATCATCAGACTTTGGATGGAATGTCTCGATGATGTCTCAATTTGCAAATTACTCTGTAAAGTTTTTTAATTATTGCAAATTCTCTGCAAATTTGATTGAACGTTCCAATCAGCACATACTTAACACTACAGTGGCATTAGTTAAGTCGGGGGCACTTTGTTGACACATTTCTATAGGTTCTTTATAACCTAGGTTAGGGTTATGCATATATACTCTTATGACCTTTTTTTTTTTTTTTGTACAATCAGTTGGATCGTTCTGTACCAGTGGCCCCCATGACAAGATGGGCCCCTAGGACCTACGCCACTGACTACCTTCAGTTGGGGTTCACATTTCTATGTTCTTTGGGACCCATATATACTCTTATGAACTGTACAATCAGTTGGATCGTTTGTAACAAATAGTTGGACCCCATACATGTTGGCCTCCATGTTTCCGCCCCAACGCCCCCCCCTTACCAAATCCTGGAGTCGTCACTGCTCTGTATATGAATTTGAAGCGATGAAATAAATTTCAATTCAGTTCTGCTGCAAAGACGTGTTTTGCCGTTCTAAAGACAGTGGCGGCTCCAGGATTTGGAAAGTGGGGGGGGGGGCGTTGGGGTGGCAACTTCTAATCATGGGGGCCAACCATTTGTTGTTATGTATGTAGTATTAAGTATAGGGTTCCAACAGGGGCCACTGGGGGCCAGGCACTCAATAGGGGGCACGGGCCCCCCGAATCCCCCTGTGGAGACGCCACTGTCTAAAGACGAGAAAAGATTTGCAGAAATTGAACAGAAACTGATAAAACAATTGCGTTCGAAAGTGACCGTGTCGTTGTCTCTATGATATCTATGTTATCTATGTTATCTATGTTGTCTCTATGTTATCCATTTGTATTTTCAGCCTTCCGTGAGTTCTTCTCAGGGCGTTCTTCTCTTTGCATCGATCACTAGGAAGCTGAGTTGCATTCCAAAGGTCAACGTTTCGCCAAAGTATCTTGGCATCGAGGTAAGTAGGCCCAGAGGGGATGAGTGGGGATGCATCCCCCACCACCGAACTTCCGGGCTTACTGGGGAAAAACTGCGGCTGACCTTTTTTGCTTGGCAACCTATTTATTTTTCGCGTATAGTAAAATTAGGGAATTATTTTACGGCATCGGAGATTTTATTTTAATAGGAGAGATTTTGGTTTTCCCCTCGGCGAATTTACTTTAAAGTAAATTTAAATTTAAATTTAAAGCATTCATTACTTTAAAGTAAATTCGCCTAAAGGAGAAAGATTCTGTTGGGGGGTTTTTTTCAACACCCGATCAAATGTAGGACTAGGTTTACTGTAGTGCAGTCCTTTAATGAAGAAAAAGTTTGCCCTCATCTCTGCTTCAACAGTCGACGTTTGAACGTAGGTGTTACTGCAGCGAGTCAACGAAGAATTCGACCAACCAGTTGGGCCAGTCACAGCAGCTGCAAGGGTCATTTCATCATACTATCCGTACGGGTAGGTTGTCTTAAGGTGTATTTCCAGTAAAGTCCTGAAATTGACGTAGGCCTACATCGTTTAGACGCTTAACGTCGGTTTCTGTGGAATTCAATCTGAAACCTGCAGACTTATATAGGCCCACTGTAGTTGTTTGGATCAGTCAGTCAGTCAGTCAGTCAGTCAGTCAGTCAGTCAGTCAGTCAGTCAGTCAGTCAGTCAGTCAGTCAGTCAGTCAGTCAGTCAGTCAGTCAGTCAGTCAGTCAGTCAGTCAGTCAGTCAGTCAGTCAGTCAGTCAGTCAGTCAGTCAGTCAGTCAGTCAGTCAGTCAGTCAGTCAGTCAGGCAGTCAGTCAGTCAGGCAGGCAGTCAGTCAGTCAATCAGTCAGTCAATCAATCAATCAATCAATCAATTGTTGTAGAACACGCATTTACAGTGATTCCTGATATGAATTGCGCAGAATACTTATGGAAGATTAATCGTTAATTAGAAAAACTAGATGCTCATAAATCTCAGATATCTTTCTGGTAGTGTTTTTTTAAAAACAGACATTAATGAGAACATTATTTTTAGTAAAAGAAACTGTTTTCTGGTTTCGTCTTCTGTAGAGATGATGCTTTGTTTTCGAATCATCATCATCATCATCATCACTTGGATTGGAACCACATATTCGGCGTCAGCGCTAAGACCATTATCTTTCCAAACCCACACAGGTCTCTCTTTATGCCGCCTGCGTCTCACATGGCAGGATCACCTCAGGTAAGCAAGTACCCGAAGACACGTGACGAGTTCTTTTGTATAGCGCTTGCAACAGGTAAGACACGTTATGGAGAAAAGGTTTGAGCCAGCATCAGTGGCGGTTCCACCATGTTGATGACTGGGGATGCATCCCCCCACCGGGGTTCCGGATGACCTTTTTTGTTTGTCAACCTATTTTCCAGTGAGTTTTTTTATTTTAAATATTAGTTAAATATACTACGAATGACCTTCTTTTTTGCTTGTCGGCTTTTTTGGCAATGTCTATTAACATTTAGTGGGTAAAACACTAAAATGACCTTTTTCTCTCTCTTTCTTTTCTCTTGCTTTTTCTTCTTCACTTTGCATCCCCACCAACTTTCTACAATTTTTTTCATCCCCCCGACCAAGAATTCCTGGAACCGCCACTGGCCAGCATTTCAAGATAGCGATCGCATCAACTGATTAGATAGAATCTAATTTTTGCAGATGGTTACGTCAGTGCCAGGAGTCCAAAATAAGGGGGTGGGGCAGCATTGACATTTAGCTGACGAAACCACTTAAAATCACATTATTATAATTAAATCTTTATCGAATTACTGTCTAGTTTTATCGTGATATTTGTCAGTGGCGTAGCCAGGAGTCCAAAATAAAGGGGGTGGGGCAGCATTGACATTTTCTACGCGACAGACTGGTGTTGATGGAAAAACAATTTTCGTTTTGGTGGGATTAGTTGGCAGGTGACGCTACCTGGAGAACCGGAGGGGAGTCCCAGGTGGAATCACTGCTTCTTATTTGGCGACGACAGAGACAGTGCCACTCTCTCCCAGTTGGGACCCATACTTAATCGCATACATTAAACAAAAATGCGCCCTCCTCGTCGAATTCTACAGAAGCAGAGAGCCACTGGTCCACTGCAAAATGTAGTATCATAGAGAGATTTAAAGACTCATAAGAAATAGTATACGATCGAATCTTGCCTAAAGACTGGTTTTAAAGAAAACTATCGACCAGTCCAATATTTGGGTAGCCCTGGAAAATGCATGGGGTCTGGGGTGTCATCCAGCTTCATTATTCCACCAGTTGATGACCTGGTGTTGATTTTTAAAAAAAACAACCTTATTTTTTTGTTTTGTTTTGGTGGGATAAGTTGGGTAGCAGGGCTTAAGCCCTCCTAGCCTTTAATAAAAATCCGCCTACAAATTGTAAAAGAGACATTTTAAAATAAAATAAACAACAGCAACATAAGTGCTAGCCTACAGCCGAGTTTCATGATTGACCATGTACATTGCGTCCAGGCTGACAGTTGTTGATATTTCACTAGCATTGGCGGTTCCAATCCGGCCATACATTTCGTGAATATAATGACCCTGTTGCCTGTATAGCTATTGTTGAGTGCCTGACCGATGTGCCCTCCCAGTTGGGACCCTGATGACGATGATAATGCTACATACATTAAACAACAAATGGTTGAAGATATCCCAGATGATTAGAAGTTGCAGATGAAGGGCCAGGTCTCCAACGACCCCCCACTTGCCAAATCCTAGAGCCGCCACTGGTCCACTGCAAATGTACGCAACGAATAGACAGTGTTGATCTTCTTGGTCGGCCTATAATACATCCAAAAATATTATACGCGTATTTAAACGTATACGATCGAATCTTGCCTAAAGCACTGGTTCATAAAAAAAACTATCGACCATTGGCGTCCATGTCAGACCAGTGCAAGAAAGAAATGTGGAGGGTATCTTGCCCTCTGGAAAATGCAAATCCATGAGTTATCTTAGATTTTGCTCATGCAACTTCATTATTCCACCAGTTGATGCCATCCAATATTCAGACTAAGTAATTTAAAAACAATTTATTAAACTGTTTTCAGCAATGACAGAACTGGGTTGGAGATTGACCAGTCCACTCGGCCACTGTGTCATTCCAATTGACCACGACCTGTATCGTAGCTTGACCCCATCCGTGACGAAAGGTGCGACCGCCGTGAGAATCGAAGCCTTACCTATCCAGGTAACTGGAACGAGAATGAACGTCCATCTATCCTAAATACTCTTTCTTCTATTCAGTTGGCGTATTTTTTACAACTATACGCCAGTTTAATGAGACATGGAAAGTCAGTTGTTTCACTTATTTTTCGCCCCCACCCAACCCCAACCCTAAGAAATTTTGCGCTCTGGTCCCCAGGGCACTGCCACTCCCCATAACCGGCATCTTTGGCGCCCCTTATTCTCGGCCCTGGGGACATTTTCTCCATGCCCCCTCGCTACGCCACTGCAAACGTTTGATAAGCGTCGTACACATTTATTCCACAATTTCAGCCGTTTCAGATGTTTCGGCCATTTCAGCCTGTTCGGCCATTTCAGCCTTTTCGGCCATTTCAGTCATTTCAGTCGAGTGTTTGTCTCGTTCCAGTTCATCTGCGGATGTTTCTTAGCGTTGTTGTGGTTGTGTTTTGTCCGCAGAAATGTCCGCTGTTAACAGTTGACAAGAAGAAAGCGACAATCAGCCTTGTGCTGCGATTAGTAAATTCTCAGGTAACAGCGAATTTTTCAGCAGAAGAAACAAGCACGTCTTCTATTTTGTCTAGCAAAAGCATAGACGTCCGCAGAAATTTTTCCAGGGGGTGCAAAAACGTTTGTTGAAAAAAAACAGGGGGTCAAAACTATTTTTGTGACGAAAGAAACAAGCAAAAAGCGCAATTTTTTACGTTTTTATTTATTTGGCAAAAAGCGTTTTTACGTTTTTTTTATTTCTTTGCGGTTTTCGGCATATGGTACTTCAATTTTAACATCTATGCTGTAATGCATCATGAATGTAAGCACCTATTAAGCATTGAGATTAATACATGACTGCAGTGTTTTATCCAGGCATGCTAGGGGGGAATCCCCTTAACCTTAACCTCAACCTCCTCCAAAAATATCCCAGCAGTGACACGATTTTTTACATTGAACTGTGTCTTTTCCCTTCCTTCCATCCAAGTCAATTCCACCCCCAAAGGCCTGGAGTCTGGATGAAACACTGTCTGACCAGGGGCGTAGCGACGGGGAGGTATATCGGTATATATATATATACTGTATATATATATATTTATTTATATATATCCCAAATCAGTCTATCTTAAAGTTTTATATGTGATTTATATGTGGCTATATGTAGTTTATATGATTTATGTGGTTTATAGTTAAGGTTTATACCCTCCAAATATTTATACTCTCCCAAATCAAATTCCTGGCTACGCCTCTGTGCCTGACTGCCTTTGAATAAGTTAAATATCTTCAGAATAATATTGAGAGTTTGATACTTATGGTCTGATTTTGATTACGTTGCTCGTAAAGTAGAATCTTTCCTGTGGTGAATTTAGAGACCCGGGTGTCTGAAAGACTTGGCAGTCCTTGACGATTTACCTGTGATAAGCGTCAATCAACAGGTGAGTTGCCTTATCATCACAGGTGATAGACTTTGACGCGAAAATTCCTGAGGTCATTCTGTCGATGACGGGTAGATATTCGATTAGTTAGTTAGTTAGTTATTAAGCCAATTTATATAGCGCTATAGTAATAGCAAGCCAAGATCAAGAGTGCTTTACACATTGCACTTAAATGAGATATTGGGATAGGGGTTCTTGGAAAAAAGTTCACGGGTCACGGAAGACAGTCATTTGAGTTGAAGGCAAGACATTAGAAATATTAGCAAGCATTAGAAAATACGTTATCTATCGTTTCGGTATATTCGCGGGCCATTTTACACCACTTGGCGGTTCGGGTCTGGCCCGCGGGCCGCCATTTGAACACCCCTGCTATTACGTGGCCTATCGTCGAATGATTAGAGCGCTTTCACAATGGCGGCGTTAGATGTGAGAAGAAGGCATTCGCTACTTTTGAATCAAAGCTAGGCATAGACCTAGGCCTGCAGTAGGCCTAGGCGTAGACCTAGACTTAGGCCTAGACCTATAAGCTTAGACCCAGGTCTTGCCGTCTTTTTCACGTATCTTCGATGACGTCATACACGGGCGCTGACGTCACTGCGGCCAATGGCAGCGCTTGTTCCAGTTCTTTGTTTATCTGTTTGTTTCCTTTCGGTGAGTCAAAGGTCAACGGTGCTTCGGTTGTCAATGGCGACGTAAACGCGAAAGGTCTCCTGGGAAAAAAATCGACAGTATCACTTCGATCACGAATATCGATCTTCTCTTCTTGTTGCCACTTCTTACCAGTCTCGCAAAGCGTGTTATTTTCTTATTGTCTGTCTGTCTGCCTACCTGCCTGCCTGTCTGTCTGTCTGTCTGTCTGTCTGTCTCCTTCTCTTGGTATTGCCAAATGTCCGTTCAATACTGAGAAACTCAATCATTATTTTTTCTTGGTGTTCATCGTCTGCCTGTGTGCCTACCTGTCTGTTTGTCTGTCTGTCTGCCTGCCTGTACATTTGCCTGCAGGTTTGTGTGCGTGTCTGTCTGTCTGTCTTTCTGTATGTCTGGCTGTACTTTTGCGTGTCTCTTGAGTCTTGATTGCTTTCTTTCGTTGATTAGGTCTTTGTTTATAAGTTTTATTTTCCTTATGGCAACGACTGAAGATCCGTTTAACTCTGTCTGTCTGTCTGTCTGTCTGTCTGTCTGTCTGTCTGTCTGTCTGTCTGTCTGTCTGTCTGTCTGTCTGTCTGTCTGTCTGTCTGTCTGTCTGTCTGTCTGTCTGTCTGTCTGTCTGTCTGTCTGTCTGTCTGTCTGTATATGTTCTTCTTTCGTTCCACTCCTTGATACCTGTCGATGCACGTATCTGTTTTTTTATTGGCGTCGTTGTTTGCACCTGTGTAGAGATGTGTTCTACCTGGGCTAAGCGCTGTTTTTCAGGTGTTGTTGTTGCTCTCTATGATGCTTCAATCGAACCATTGACAGAAGTGCAGTGGAAGAGACAGGGCATGCCGAGTGCGTTTCTCCCTCTCACTGCGCGTGCTCTGACATGCTCACTCACTGGAGTGCTTAGGCCTAATGGGAGGCCCAGTGGCGGCTCCGGCTCCACCGGGGGGGCCAGAGAGCCCGTGCCCCCATTGAGTGCCTGCCTCCCCCCAGTAGCCCCCCAGTTGGGACCCTATACTTAATGCTACATACATTAAACAACAAATGGTTGGCCCCCATGATTAGAAGTTGCCACCCCAACGGCCTTCCCCCCCCACTTGCCAAATCCTAGAGCCGCCACTGAATGGGATGCCCAGTGAGAGAGACCTATAGGGCCTACGCTTCGATGACTCGGGTCTAATGCAGGATTGACAATTGAAGGTAGCTTGCAATCTGTTGTCAGCCGTAAAGAGTTACTGCTGCTGCTGCTGCTGGTGGTGATGATGATGATGTTGCCAAGTGATGAATTATTGCAGACTGGATTATTGTTGCGGATACAAAGCTCGGAATAGACTCGTTCAACGATACACAATGTATACATGATGATTAATGCAACGGAAACTGTATCATGTATTAACCCCTTAACCGTGTATTTAACTGTAGCTCAGTGTAAAATGGACAGATATTATATCGTGGATCCCCAGTTAAGGGGTTAACGGTAAAAGACAAGAACAAAAGAGAATTTTCCACGTGTCGTCGTTGAGTCAGCAACTGGTCTCAATAGCAATATAACAATCTGAGAGTCGAAGATTGACTAAGGTTGTTGTTGTCGTTGTTGAGCGAACGAAAGACTAAAAACTACTACTAAAACTACTACTACCACTACGACGATGGTGATGATGATGATGAAGTAGGAAGTGGAAATCTATAGTTAACATTACGACTGTCAATTCTATCGCCTGTTATGGCCGTTTGCCATGGCTGCATCAGTCTTTGACTTCTACAGGACAAAATCAGATAAACTGGTATTCACTCTACAGCATTGGTTCCTAACCGGGGGTACTCGTGCCCCATGGGGTGGGAGGGGGGTACTTGAGGGACTTCGTGGGGGTACGCAGAATGATCAGAATGAAATCTCTTGTAAAGGCTTTTACTACAATTTACTATGTACACTGTACAAATGTCAGTGCTGGGATTTTTGAGATGTTTGAGGTTTGGGGACCTCCCCCCTAAGAGCATGGATGTAAAACACGGGGGACGGCGGGAACGGTCCCCCCGAATAGTTAGGTGGCGGGAGACAGAGTATCAATTACCCCCCAATGTTTTGGGCTATATGGTAAAAAAATTCTATCATACCCCATGATGTTGATGCCAAAATTACGCCAAATCCGCATTCTCTCATTTCGGATGACATTTTTTTCTTGTCAGGTTATTTGGAGGGATAAAAATATAAAAATATCAGGATGACCTTTTTTTGGCTTGTCAAGACGTATTTCATGGGCGATTTTAAGTCCCCGCCATAATATGCAATATCTCCCATAGTGGTGGGATTTTTATATTTCGGGTGGAGGGTCAATTTTAAAAGTTATTCAACCCCCCCCCCCAATGTTGACGCCAGGTTTACGCCACTGCCTAAGAGACCTGAATAAAACACTGAATCAGTCATCTAAGCAGATTGAGACTGGATTTGCTTTCTTTGTAGTTGATGAGTTCGAGAATGGACTTTCCATCGCACGACGCAATGGAAGACATCTTGCTACCAAAACAACCGACGACAAGCAACAAGAAAACACTGGAAGACAATCGGTTAATAATAATAATAATAATAATAATAATAATAATAATAATAATAATAATAATAATAATAATAATAATAATAATAATAATAACAAGGTTTAAATTTCAGTTCAGTAGGGACTGCCCTGTGTGAGAACCATTGTTGTTCATGACTAATTCTCACCTGACATCGTATATTATATTCCCTTAACTTTCCGTTTTTTTTTTCATCATCATCAGCAGCAGCAGCATCATCATCATCATCATCATCATCATCATCATCATCGATTTGATTAATCAAATTCCGTTCATCTAATGCAATCATCATCATCATCATCATCATCTTAGTTGATTTTCTTCCAGCTCATTAGACGGCAATGAGCATTTTAGCGGTAGCATTTGAACGCGGTGAGCATTTGGACATTC
>CM030870.1:8754619-8854619 GCA_018105865.1 Metaphire vulgaris | reverse complement strand
TAATAATAATAAATAAGAATAATAATAATAATAATAATAATAATAATAATAATAATAATAATAATACGAATAAGAATAATAATGGTTTATTTCCAACAACAGAGCATCATGCCAGTTTCATACACAAGTGTATCAAATACTCCATTAAACATTCATTAGAACACAGAAAAATAGAGCAAAGAGAATTATTCCAATGATATAAGTCAAGCATGATTATTGTAATCATTATAACGTTGCATATTTTTATTTTAAAACGTTCAAAACGTTTCCATTCAGAAAAGATTAAATAATAATTATTGGCCTGGACACCTTGATAAATCAAAAGAGAACACATTTCCCGTGGGGGAGGAGCAGAGGGCTGAGAGGTAGGCTATCATTATAACGTTGGAAAGGGCCTGGGCACCAAAAGAGAACACATTTCCCGTTGATAGGCAGGCTATCTATAAGTAAAGTACTGTATGTCAATAGGCCTATAAACAGGGGCGTATCGACGGGGGATGAATATCGGTATATATACCCCTCCCCCAATCAGTCTACCTTAAAGTTTTTTAGGTGATTTATATGTGGTTACATGTAGTTTATATGGTTTATAGTTAAGGTTTATACCCCCTCCCAAACATTCATACCCTCCCTAATCAAATTCCTGGCTACGCCCCTGAAATAGAAATATTTTAAAAGATTGCCAGAAATTCCAGACTACCGTGTAAAATCCAACCAAAATCAGGCACCGTCATGGATGCTGTATGCAATGACGATGCTGACGATGCTTAATAACAGAAGAACGAGAAAGAGAAAGAGCTCTTGCGGAAGAACGTTGGCGACAACTCGTTCAGGGAACTGGAAAAGCAGGTCCAGGCGAGAACGGCAAAGATACGAGGCCTGGAAGAGGCCTACCGCAACCAGGAAAAGATCATCGACAAGATGGAAAAGCTCCTGGAAACGAAACACAAAGGAGGCGAGTACATAATTATAGCAGAACGCTTCCCAGGGTCATCATCTTTCTCCGTGTTCATTCATAGAGTAAAAACGGAAGACGTGCCAATCGCTACACCAAGGATGGTTCCTGGTGTGTCGCCATGCTGTTATATTGGTTATTTGCCTAAAGAAAGCCACCAGAAAACGCACCTGACTAATGGCATAAGCTGTGCCGACTAATTTACTGTTTTCATGTTGCAGACAAAGACGTAGAAGACGTTAAAAACAAAATCATCGAGGAGAACAAGCGACTTCGCCTTGAAAACCAAATGCTAACGGTATAACGAGAATCAAAATTCCTATGCAGACGACAAGATGAACGCCAACGCAGAGCAGCATAAAGACGAATATATGGCGTCGATACCATACTACATACTATTACTATTACTATTACTATTTACTATTACTATTACTATTACTATTACTATTACTATTACAATTACAATTACTATTACTATTACTATTACTATTACTATTACTATTACTATTACTATTACTATTACTATTACTATTACTATTACTATTACTATTACTATTACTATTAGTCTATTACTATTAGTCTATTACTATTACATACTACTACTTTCTTTTTTTGCTTGTCAAGATTTTTTCAAAGTTGGTCACGTTCAAACCAACCCCCCCTTCCGGAAGTCCTGGCTACGCCACTGTACGATGGCAGCGTCTCTTTTAGACGAAGGTTGTGTCCTATTACTCGATGTCATTCGTCGTCTTCCTTCTGAGTCTAGTCGGAGCCGCGACTGTTTTCGTTTCTAGGAGCAAAATCGACTGGCGACGAAAAATCGAAAGGACGAAGAAGAGATGCAACAACTTCGACAGAAGCTGGAAACAGACGCCGAAAGGATTCGAACACTCGAACAGAAGGTCAGCTGAACAACACAGCTGATGATGGAGCATATATATATATATATATATATATATATATATATATATATATATAGGCCTAGATGCCGGTGGTGTAGGGGAGGAGGGGCCTGAATCAGTGGCGGCTCCACCGGGGGGGCCAGGGGGGCCCTTTCCCCCTATTGAGTGCCTTGCCCCCCCCCCGTGGCCCCCCAGTTGGGACCCTATACTTAATGCTACATACATTAAACAACAAATGGTTGGCCCCCCATGATTAGAATTTGCCACCCCAACGCCCCCCACTTGCCAAATCCTAGAGCCGCCACTGGCCTGAATTGTTGTTGTCGGTTGTTGTTGTCTTCCTCTTGTCTATAGATGGTTGAGAACGCACGCCGATGGGCGCACGAGAAGACCGATCTTCAGACGCGACTCGACGAAGCGGAGCACGGATTCCGGCGAACCTCGGTCCTCGATCGACCGCCAAGAGCCTTCGCCACCCAACAGGTCAAACTCACCCCCCTCCCCCGATCAAATTTCACCCCACCCCATCCCTCGCAGCCCACCTCATCTCCATCCCAGGCAGTGTTTATTCTAGCCACCTTGACATAGGGGATTTTGAAATGTTTGGGGGCAAGGTTGAGTCTCAACACTTCGGGGGTGGATTTCCACCCCCAGCCAACATATAAAATATTGGGGGATTTTAAAACGGGGGGATTTCCCCCTCAGAGAAGGCCTAGAATAAACACTGATCCCAGGTGTCAGAAAAATCGCCCACAAGGGAGCACAGCTAATGGAAATCATCTTCCTCTTCACTACTACAAAAGCAATATTTTGTTTTATTATAGACCCCTCGCAAATTTAATGCAATGAACCTTTACCCTAGCATTTCATCATTGGAATTCACCAGTCATGTGCTTCACAATAAGTCCCTTGGTCTTTCCGGTCACCAGTACCAAATTAAAATATCGTCATTATACAAATGTTTTCTGTGCAAGAAACAAAGTGTTTTTGTGTATGTGGGTTCTTTGTCCTCTTCAGCTGTTGTGTGTTTAATTGCAGAATTGGCCGCCAGGGGCCGATGCGGCGCCACCGTCGCCGACAAATGAAGCCAAATTGAAACAAAATAAATCCTCAAAAAGACTTCCAAGCATCTATACATAGGCCTAGACTACCTGACAAAAACCAAAGACATGTAATAATAATAATAATAATAATAATAATAATAATAATAATAATAATAACAATAATAACAACAATCACCTTCATTGTCATCAACAACTGCTTGTTGTTTGTGTTTAAAAGTATTTCAACAGACAAGGAATTATTATTATTATTATTATTCGAAATTAAGCCAGAGACGATCCACATGGGGGCCCGTACCCCTCCCCCCTGTTGAATGCCTCCTTCACCCAATGCTCCCCTACTTTAGGGCACTCATTCTAAACAACTAGAGTAGTCTAGATTTATGAAAAATAGTTGCCCCCTCTCATGCTTAGAAGTTGACAAGTTGCCACCCCAACGGCCTCCCGATGTGCCCAATTAAAAGACAAAATATTCAATTTTTTCCAAAAATTACCAAAAAGATGACAAACTTTGCACAGGGGCTATGTCAGGAATATTTTTACACCCCTAAACACCCCTCTCCCAATTTGAGGTCGAAACCCCCCAAAATGTGGTAATAGGGCAGTCACCAACACTAAGCCAAGGTATTTTGTATGAGTCTAGATTCAAATCATTAACTGTAGAACAATATTACAGACCGCTCATGCAGGTTAATAGAGATAATGTAAAACTCAAATAAAATAATTAACCCGATTTTATTTACAGTCATTAGAAACAAAATGACACCGATGATCGGTTCACAGTTAAACAGCAGTTAATTAACGTGCATTTCGCGCATTATAACGGAACCTGGAACCCGGATGTTTACTGTACTTGAAGACTGTAGTGTTCCGAAGTTGCGAATGGACCTGACTGACAGACATTCGTAAGATAAGTGACTCCGCCTGACTAAACCCTGACGAAACCTGACGACTGACGAGAGATTGGCTTTGAAGGCTGTTGCTGCTCGATCTGTTTCGTGGCCTCATCTCTTCTTTTGTTGAAACACTCGAATTAGCGCAATTGATTTCAAGAGACGATCACCAATTTCTGTCCTTCTGTTGTGTTTTTCTGATTTCCGCAAATAGGCCTAATCATTCTTTCTTGTATCTCTATGGGAATGCAAACGCTATCTCGGAAAACTAGGTTATTGAATGTGGAGAGTTAGGCCTACCGCCTACTACAGTGATTTTCACGCAGACTTACTTAGCCTCCAAAACCTAAACCATTTTAAATCACATTAAAATTATTAGGGTTTATTATTATTATTATTATTATTATTATTATTATTATTATTAGTAGTAGTAGTAGTAGTAGTAGTAGTAGTAGTAGTAGTAGTAGTAGTAGTAGTAGTAGTATTGGGAGGGTCGGAAGTTTTTTTAAAGTATGCCCACCCATAAATATATAAAAGTCTAGGCTACTAGGCTATTGATGACCTTTTTGCTTGTCAGACTTTTTTAGAGACTTGTAGGACGTTCAGGAAGCAGAAAAACTACAGTAGTGATGACCTTTTTCCCCGTTGAAGTAGCAAAGTAGGTTAAGTAGCTCAAACAACTGTGGGGATAAATGATACTTTATCCCCTCACTAATTATTGGGGGTCGTCCTCCGCAGTCTCCGGGCTCTCTCCCCATCCTCCGTGGTTTGCGCCTCTGACTGAAAGCACGAAGCAAAACTACATTTGAAGAGGAACTAGTCTTTAAACGCGCACCAGAGCTGACAGTTTAACTCGGACTATAAGAGCTTATAGAACGTTGGCTTAGGCCTACTGTCCCAACGCGTCTCTGGCTGGTAGCGGAACCCAGAAACCACTAGAGGAACCCACCACAACGCTCCTTTACACTCTCTGTCCTTACAGTGCCACCCAGCCTATTCCAGAACCACCACTCAGATGATCACCAGTGTTTATTCTAGGCCTGTTTTTGGAGGGGAATTCCCCTCCCCAAGTTTTAAAATTCCCCGCATAAATTTGTATATGTTGGCTTGGGGGTGGAAATCCCCCCTCCAAAAAAAAAAGAAGCGTGGAGAGACAAATCTTGTCCCTCCAAACATTTCAAACTCTCCCCAATGTCAAGGTGGCTAGAATAAACACTGGATGATCACTGTAATTTTTTCTCAAACCTGAACGAAATTTGGACATGAAATTTTTGCAAATCTTTGAAATGCTACGTGATAATTAGCCTAGAAGCCCATGCAGTCATTTATTTAGGCCTATACTTAAGCGCAACATGATTTTGTCTTGAGATAGTCTTCATGTTTGCACCAATTGAAGCCTGCAAAGACGCACACTTAGATATCCTTATAAATCTCTTTGTCTTTCGATATATAGGGGTCTAGGCTTAGGTCTATTTTCTTAGTATAGGCGGAAGCTATAGTAGAGACGATGGAAACTGAGACTTAGAATCGACTGTTGTGTTGTAAAACACAGCGAGACTTCTAATGGGCTCAAGTGTTCATCGGACGAACGAACGCCGAGTAGAAGTGGAATGAACGGAGGCAAAGAAGGGCGCCCCCGTCCACCCCCCCCCCCTACCCTCTAAGCACCAACCGCCGTTGATGCTGAAGTCATCGCAGCTGGAAACACAAATGGACGCAGCGGTGGAAAAGTGGAATCGGACTCCGCCTGGTGGCGTTTAGAAGCAGCGGAACGCTTAGTAGAAAATATGTATGTCTCAGTGGGGTGGGGGTGGGGGTGGAGGTGGGGAGTGCCGAGACCCACGTTGCAGCAGAATGCAAGAAATTTTGTCTGATGCACGCTTTCCAAGCGTTAAGTAAGTAAGTAAGTAAGCAAAGTAAAATCTCGTGGATTTCTATAGCGTCTTGGAACGCGTTGGGTGTAGTGTGTGTGTGTGTGTGTGTGTGTGTGAAGATTGTTGTAACTGCGGTAGATGAGTTAACGGTTATTAAAAGTCGACTTAACGAGCAGAAATGGCGGCTCCACGTGGGGGGCCCGGGGGCCCGTGCCCCCTTATTGAATGTCTGCCCCCCAGTGGCCCTATATGTTGGGACCTTCTAGTGGCGTATTTATAATTTTGGTAAGGGGGCCAGCAAATGGCGAGCTCGAAGCGCGAGCCTATAATGGGGGTCTGAGGACAGGCTAGGCCAAGACCAAAGGGGGGGCCATGGTCCAAATGGCCCAATGGTAAATACGCCACTGGGACCTTCTACCTTACTACATACCTATAGCAACAGATAGTTGGCCCCATGCTTAGAAGATTCCGCCCCAACGCCCCGCCCCGCCCCCACTTGCCAAATCCTGGAGCCGCCGCTGACGAGAGTTGAAATCGACGGGGGTTGAGGGTGGGGGGGGGGGGGAGGTTAGAGGTAAGGGTGGGTGAGTAGAGGTAGCAAATGGACGGTAAATGCTGTTTATCTGCGGAGAAGCAGGAGGAGGAAGAGGAGGAGGAGGAAGAGGAGGAGGAGGAGGAGGAGGAGGAGGAGGAGGGAGGACGAAGACACGGACAACGAAATCCGATCGAAGGTTTCAACTTCATTTGTCCATCAAATTTATTAGCCTTCCACCGACCGACCGACCGACGGACGGCGGGGGTGTGCTTGGAAGAAGGGGTGGGCAGAGGACGAGGACGAAGAGGGGGAGGCGAAGGGATGGGCGTGGATGAAGGGAAAAGGCGCACTTCACCCTATACAACAGTCTGCCATTACTGGAAGAATGAAGCATCCAGTGTGTATATAGAACTAGAAGCTTACATAGATTGAACTCCGTGCAAACATTGACGACCCAAATGGAGGATGAAGAAGACGCAGAGACTTAAGAAGATAGCGCTACATAAAGCATCAGAATTTATGGCTGCTGAGACAATTTCCATTTATATATATATATATATATATATATATATATATATATATATATACATTGTGTGAACCAGCCTTTATGCTTGAGATAGCGCCATTGCAGTATATCGTATCGTAGTATAGCGCTTTGATGTCGAGGGCTTCTATAGATGTATGTAGGGGTTTGGGAGAGATTTTGGAATGTGTGTTTAAACAATGTTCCGTGTTTAGCAACGGTTGAAGACAGAAGTATACAGAAGCAAGCCATCGACTATAGTTACGCCCAGTGCACTTTTTAGGAAAGCTGGGTAATTTGTCTTCATGACGGGCAGTGGCGGTTCCACGTGGGGGGATGAGTGGGGATGCATCCCCCACCGGACTTACGGACTTTCTTTTTTGCTTGTGAAACCTATTTTTGGGTAAAAGTCTAGTAAAACTAACCGGGGATTAGGTTTTTTGATTGTCAACCTATTTTTCAGTAAAAGTGCATGTAGCAAAATGAGGGATACTATTCTCTTTTTGTCAGCCTTTTTCGGCAAAGCTTTTTGATTTGTTTCTTCAATTTTCATTCACCCACCAACTTTCTATGAATTCATTCATCCCCCACAAAAAAATCCTGGAACGCCACTGATAGCGGGTCTATTATTTGCTACAGACACAGAGGCAGAGAGACAGACAGACATACAGAGAAAGACAGAGAGAGACAGACAGAGACAGATAGGGAGAGAGGGGGGAGAGAGGGAAAGAGAGTGAGGGGGCGAGAGAGAGACAGGCAGACAGAGACAGACAAAGACAGACAGACAGACAGACAGAGACAGAAACATACATATAGAGATGGATCGAATCTGGGTAAACAGTAGTTGACAGCTTGTATACATATAAGAGCGCCTGTATCTTCTGCATCCATCTGGGGTGACTTACATTATTGGTTCCCGCGAAATGAGTATATGCAATTAGCCGTCAGCCTTGTTCTGGCCGACCCAACGGTCAGCCTGCGAATGAGTGACAGCGTCTGACACGACATGACATCTAGGAAGACGAATGATGGATGGAATGACGAGGAAATCGGTGATTAGGCCGGTCTCAAATAGGTTCGCACGTAAAACTTAATGCTGTAAGAAAAGTCAACCTGTGACTTATTCTACATAGGCTATATATATATATATATATATATATATATATATATATATATATATATATATATACATATATATATACATATAATATATATGAGGGTAAACTTCATGTGACCAGTCGAATATTGCTGACCAATTATCTCATATATATATATATATATATATATATATATATATATATATATATATAACGAAATTCTATTGTATAGAGATAGCCTATAACACATGGATTAGTAAAATTGTTGTCCAGCGAAGCTATAGAGTTTTATACAATAAATACGTTATTTATAGGTCTATATAGGGGCCTATGTAAAGAGTATATGTATAAGAGCATAAACAGTAGGGCTATACGGTATATATGCATGTGTGCTTAAGTTGCATGCTGAAAATTAACCTATTATAATATTGGAAGAGACTAGTATATAGGCCTAATAGAGTTTTACTAGTTGATATTGTATTGGGCTGAACATGGCCGAAAATAATGTCGACCTCGCATGATTTCATCCATTATTGCATGGCCTGCGTTTGATTAAATTTAAAGAAAAGGTCTATATGAAAATATAACTATAAGTGTGGATCAACACGTCAGGCGGTTAATAGCCAAGACCTATATAATAGACTTTATAATATGGACGTAATGAAGAGAAGGAAAAGGAGACAATTTTCAAGACCTCTTCTATATTTTGTCTTGTTTGTCCAACAGCAAAAAAGCAAAATAAATTTATATGAGTTTAAAAATGCCTGTATTTATATATTGTCTTTAAACACAGGAAATAGTCAATATATGCAAATGTAGAATACATTTAAATGAAGTTTTGTATTAGTTTTTTTGTTTATATATATATATATATATATATATATATATATATATATATATATATATCAAGACAACATCTATAAGCATGCTTACAGGTCAGTAGAACTTCGTTATAACGTATATATGTATGGCGGGTCTGAAAAATATAGTTCGTTATATCCGAGGTACTTTATATCCAAAACTACCCAATACGGTAGGGCATCACACTGGAACATAGGGCTTACATTGTAGTACGTTATAACCTAGTATACGTAATAACCAAGTCCGTTATAACGAAATTCTACTGTATAGAGATAGGCTTATACAACCCATGGATTAGTAATGTTAATTAAATAGTGGTCCAACGAAGCTATAGAGTTATACAATAAATACGCTATATATTATATATATTATATATATATATTATATATTAACAGTGAAATTATATATATATATATTATATGCGAATAACCGCGGATATATATAAATATTATGCGGGTTATGCAATTAAGCGGTATGCGATTAAGCGGGTTTCTACTACTACTTTAAGCGTTGCATTATGATGAATATATAGGGGCCCTAGGGTTCTATATATCGACTGGCAAATGGTGGGGTGGTGAAAGGTGGTGGATGGATGTAGCAGAGGGGCGCCAGTTGCGGGAGGGGCGAATGAAAAGCGATGACAGCAGGCGGCAGGGAGGCAGACGATGGATGCCAAAGGCAGCGATGACCTCCGACGACGCAGCTGGCTTCAGAGGCTGCTGAAGAAGATGAAGAAGAAGATGGAGACTTCGATGCATCTTCGTTGATCGTCGTCGTCGTCCTCATCTTCATCAGCGTTGTATGTGTTCTGTTATAGTCCCTGAGACAGTTGAGGACTTTGTAATAGTTCTCCTGCTCTTGATTCTGCCGCTGATGATGATGATGATCATAATGATGAGCATGATGATGATGATGATCATGATGATGCTCTTTGACTGCAGCGGCGCCGATCAGCTGCTGCAGCCGGTGGAACTTTCCGCTTATTTTTGTAGCGCCTGTTCTGGAACCAGATCTTCACCTGCGTTTCCGTCAGGTGCAGCGCCCTGGCCAGTTCCGCCCGGTCGCCGCCGGACAGGTAGCGGGTGCCGGCGAAGCGCCGCTCCAGCTCGAAGACCTGCGAGCGAGAGAAGGCGGAACGGGTTCGCTTTCTTCTCTTGGGGGCGACCGCCGGCGTCGAGCAGAGCTTCACGACCAACCCGTGTTCGATCGGCGCGTCGCCATTGGATACGGCGGATGACGTCATCGAGCGTTCATCTGCTCCATCATCTCCCCCACCACCAGCAGCAGTAGCGGAAAGCAGAGAACGACTCTCTTCTTCTTCTTCTTCTTCTTCTTCACTTGCATGACGGTCATCGTCGTCGTCTTCATCATATTCGTCGTTGTCGTAGCGTCGTTGCTTCACTCTGCAATCCTCGTGGTACATCGGGGTGAATTTCTGACCTCCTCCTCCTCTTCTTCTTCTTCTCTCCTCCTCCTCCTCCTCCTCCTCCTCCTCCTCCTCCAGTTGACCTTTTCCACTTTGACCTCTCCGGTGACCCGTTGCGTACAGACGAGACGCCGCCATGTTCCGATCCTTTCTCTCGTTCGCTGTTTTCATTCTCCGTCGGCGACGACTTCGTCTCCACTTCAAAGCGGCAATTATCGTTGTTTTCCTTCTTACGAGAGTTACTTGTTCCGGATCTTATTCCTCTCAAACGTCTGCCTTCTTGTTCCGCCTTCTTGGATTTCCACGGCTTCGTCGTCTCCCGCTGGTGTTGCTCTTGGACGACCGCTCTCTCCCCCTCCCCCTCCCCCTCTTCTTTCCTCCTCCTCCTCCTCCTCCTCCTGGTTCGATTCCCGATCCATCTTATCTCTGTCGAAGTGGTACGCTGTACGAGTATCGATGATCGGCGGCGCGCCGCCGGTGTTGACTTTGCCACCGCCCCTGGAGCGGCCGCCAGGGGCGGCGGCGGAAGATGCGACGGGGAAACCGGAGTCAATGGAACGGCGAAGTCCTTTACCGGCGCCGGATTCAGCGGCTGAAGACTTCACAGGTGGACGACATCGGCAGCCGCATGGCGCGTTCCTCCGATACGCTCCACTGACTTCGGTTGCTAAGGAGAGTATCTGCCTGGAGATGCAACTGAACCGTGACTTCTTGAGATTAAGTTCCGGCATTGCGACCCGCAGTGGCTCAGCGACCACCGTAGGCGCCTTGTCTTTGTCCGTCTCCTGTCCCTCTGCCTCGTTCCCTTTGTCCGTCTCTCTGTCTGTCTTCGAGGCGAGTATTGATTCGATCGAGAAGCTTCTCGAGTTTTTCGTTGTCATGACTACGGCAGAATTCGGATGTCAAAAGAAAGAAATTCGATCGTTTTCGTAAATGGTCTCAAAGGCGAAAGCTGCAATTAATGTTCTTGCGCGTGTCCTGGAAAATCTGGAAATTGCTGGAAATTCTTTTCTTTGATGTTATTTTCGCCAATCAAGTTCAGGAACATTAGCCTATTATTAATTAAGTTCATCCAATGATGTCTTATGAACGGCAAAAGTTTCCGCTGTTTCTAAAAAGTTTGCCTAAAAGATTCGGTTTATGGTCTATATCCTATAGGCCTAACTCTTAGTCTGAACCTCTAGACGCTGAAACGCTGGATAGGAGGCACATAGGCCCACAGGCCTAGATATCTATTAGCTTAGACGAGTCAATAAGACGATAGGCCTATCTTTACGATGACCGATTTTCGATTTTCCTATGAAAAAGTCTCTTTAGTCTTTAGGCCTAAAGTTGACGCGAGACTTAAATAGGCCTATTCGTAGGCCTATGCGCAAGGCTGTGGCTATTTAGGCCTTGAATTGGCCGGATGACTTGCCAAAGCGAAGTTTTCACCCGCAATTATTGGAAGCAGACGTCTCAATAGAAAAGAACCATCCAACGTGCTGACTTCGATCCTGCTGCTATAGACTTGAAAAGAGTAAGACATCATCGTTAGACCTGATTGGAGAGAAGTGCGCTCGGAGGCTGCTGGTAATGGGCGTGTCGTCGGTGATTGACAGTCCTCCTCCTCCCCTCTTCTCCTCCTCCTCTTCCTGTTTTCCACGGCAACGTCTTGAGAGGAAGATGTGGGCGTTTAGACAGGTAGATCAAGCAACGCGGCACATGCAGTGCGCAGTTCTCGGCGCCAAGAGTAGAGACAACAGCCGAGAATGTAGGCCTAGGCCTATGGCAGAAGTCGTGATCTTTTATGTCTAAGATACTCGAACACACAGAATGGATTATCAAGAGAAACACGGTGGTCTGCCCGAGGGCCCGAGGTCAAGGAACGTAGAGGCGCTTAAATTTCTAAAATTTATAAAGGCTTCGGAAAACATATTCTGCGACCGAAACAGAGGAGAGTGTGTGTGTGTGTGTGTTTGTGTGTGAGTGGCTTACATCCCTATTGGTAAAGGTAAAGGTAGGTCCCGTACTCGCAGTGGCGGCTCTAGGATTTGGCAAGTGGGGGGGCCGGTGGGGTGGCAACTTCTAATCATGGGGGCCAACCATTTGTTGTTTAATGTATGTAGCATTAAGCATAGGGTCCCAACTGGGGGGGCCACTGGGGGGCCAGGCTCTCAATAGGGGCACGGCCCCTCTGGCCCCCCGGTGGAGCCGCCACTGCATAGGCCTATTCGATTCCCATTCTGCCTTGTCCCGCCCTTTCTTCATTTCTATGATTTCTTTCCCTTCCACTTGAGTGAGTTTTTAACTAAGATCGTATGTGTTACCGTGTCCTTGAAATCAGCCCCTGAACTGAGTAGTCAATTGGGTAGGTTTTCATGGAGGGCGCCACAAGCCAAATATTGGGGTGGGCCAACACAGCCTGTATAAAATTGGACAATGCAAGGACTAGTGCTACAGTAGGCTATAGATATACAAAATTCAGAAGAGTGATAAAATGAATTAAAACCACATATTCTTGTGTCCTCATCTTTGCTGTGTCAAACCATACTAGAATTGTCAATATATTCTGTCTCAATTTTTTTTCTAGAGCTTTCGAAATGCCACGAAAAATAATGAGCCATTTGAAACGACACTATACATACAAAGTCTTTCAGAAATCCATTCTCTGTCAAATGTCTAAAAAATCAATCGAGAGATAAGATGGCGCTTAAGAGAACTGGTTTCTTCTATTACAGGTTTTATGGACCACAAAAATATTATAAAATTGATACCCTGTTAGAAATTGGACAAAGCAAGGACTAGTGCTACAGTAGGCTATAGATATGTAAAAATTCAGAAGAATGATGAAACGAATTAAAACCATGGAAGGCGCCACAAGCGAAATATTGGATGCGCCAACATGGCGAATATTTCAGAGTCAAGAGTCAAAACAGCGCAGCGAGAAATTATTGCCGTTACGATCACTCGATCATTGAAAAAACACAGTTGCATGGTTATATAAATATAAGAATTTTGAATGGTCTTCCACATCTGTGACATCTCAATTATATATGGCATTATTATGCCAATATATTGGGGTCGCTGCTAATCCTGATAATCAAAAATCGAAAGCGTCTTTCAGCGTCTCTGCTCTGCGATCATTTACTTACTTGCTTAGAAGAGGAAAGACCGAGAACAAGACGTACGGAGATGTTCGAATACATAAACATACATTAAATTTTGTTTTAAAACAAAATAAAATAAGATTTGATCGAACGGAGGAGACTTTGTCGCGTTTGAGTCGAAGAGAACGAGGCACGATGCAAGGTAAGCTACAGGAAACGCTCAGCCACTTGGAGTCAGTGAGGATGCGAGTGGCTTCGCTTGATATTGCAAATGACTTCCTCCCCTCATCCGCCTCCTTCTCCTCCTCCTCCTCCTCCTCCTTCGCTCCCGGGGCGTCGGCGTCAGTCTCAGGTGAGATTCGAACCCATTGCACTTCGAACGGCATGCTACAGCGTCTGACTGCAGTTTCCGTAGTTTAGCTCGTCTTCTTTCGACAGATTCTTTTAGGTTACATTACATTTCAACTTAATTTATTTTGTTTTCAGTTCCAGTTGTCGATTATATATATATATATATATATATATATATATATATACATTACACACACACACATATGTGTGTATATTTATATATGTTTTATAGATTCGATATTAGAAGCTGTTGCTTATAGAGGAAATTCACTACGGAAATTGTCACCTTATTGTCTTACAAGATGTAGGGGCATATTGGGCCACAGAAAGGGGCTCTGAAAATTGTTAACCATAGGTCCTGCTCAAATTGATTAATTGGCAAGTTCTGGTCCAGTTTTTACACATTATGTTAAACTGTCATGACCGATTTAAAAATTGTTTATATATATGCAGTTTCGGGGATCATACATTTATGGCAGTGTCCATTATGCGGGCTGCCCACATTTTAACTAAACCGCTGACTGGTCGAATGAATCTAACCCTAACTCTAACCCTAACCACGTGATTCATTAGACCAATCAGCAGTTTAGTTAAAATGTGGGCAGCCCGCATGATAGACACTTTCTACATTTATTTACCCTTAAGGGCCATGGAATTTTCAGATGCCCCTTCCACTTTATGGTAAATGGCAATCAGTACAGCCTTGCAAGGAGAATAATGGCACATTTCACGCTTGAGACCTTACTTACATTTCACCCTTGAGACCTTACTTACATTTCACCCGTGAGACCTTACTTACATTTCACCCGTGAGACCTTACTTACATTTCACCCTTGAGACCTTACTTACGTTTCACCCGTGAGACCTTACTTACATTTCACCCGTGAGACCTTACTTACATTTCATCTGTGAGACCTTACTTACATTTCACTCGTGAGACCTTACTTACATTTCACCCTTGAGACCTTACTTTCTCATTTCAGAGTGAATGATCCACAGCCAAGTCTTCACTAAGATTTTTCTCGGTCACATTTTACCATTATAAATGTTTTTAAGATATCAGTTTGCCCCAGGTAACCAGAATTCCCTATGCATTTTGCCTGTGTAACACACTTATGCATCCAGCATGGTATCTGTAGTTACTAAATAATGTCATAGAGAGGGTATTGTTTTATGTGGTATTGACATTAAGTATCCCAATGTAAAGCAACTGCTTTCAGGTTCTTGATGGAGAGGAGAGAGATGTCGACATTAGTGTTTAATGTCCCTATAGCAAGACATTGACCAGAATTCTGAAAGGAATTAACCCTGTAGTAGGGATTGTTTGCCTGGAGTTTTTACATGATTGATTCTTGTGGGGGGTTGTAAACAAATTATTTTCCGAACACAATAGTCGGCACTCAGTTGTCAATACGTCTTAGCGGCTGTCCAATAATTTTAACCCTTTAACCATGTATTTAACTGTAACTCAATGTAAAATGGACGGATATATCCGGGATCCCCAGTTAAGGGGTTAATCAATACAAATTACAATGGTCAATAGTCTATTTAATTAAATGTTTGATAAGAAAATTGGAAAGAGATGGCAATTAAATATAGTTCAAATGTTCTACTTTTGAACTTAATGTTGCAATTTTTAAAAAATTAAACCAGTCTTCAGATTTTCCAGAATGTCTTTTAAACTCGAAAAATCCCTAGATTCTTATCAACGTTACTGTGTGCTTCTTTTTCTTCTGCTTATTTCAATCTTGTGACAATATAAACGGCTTGTATTAACCCCTTAACTGGGTATTTAACTGTAACTCAATGTAGAATGGACGGATATATCCAGCATCCCCAGTTAAGGGGTTAATGCACTACGAGATGGAGAAATTAGTTACACAGTTTCCAGATTTGAGGATGTCCCTGTTTTTATTCGATTATTTATTTCAGTGCAGTTGATAGTTGCATGTGCATTTGATAGTTGCATGTACATGACAAGACATTATTTGCATTATTATTTGGTGTGAAATTGCTACCAATGATATATTTGAAACTTTGAAAGTTACCAGTAATTGTAAGGGTCCATTATTTAGAAAATGGGCATTTATTTTGACCATAATGTGGTTTTTTATGCACTTGATTGTTTAACAGTTGTTTGGAACATTGGCATTTAGTTTTTTCTCTTTTTATCGTTGTTCAGGCAATCACTTAAATGAAAACATTAACCCTGAACTGGAACATAGAGCTCGAAAAGGTTTGTAATAATTAATAATTAATTGTTATGTTGAAGGCAGTGATTCTTTAGTAAACTAAGAGGCAGTTTCTTGACTTGTAACTTTGCACTGTTGTCATGACTGCTATTTTGTAGGTCTTTGCTTGTCTTATGAAGTTAGAGATTTTGCTGATCGATGGTGTTATGAAAATTCTTTTGCCTCTGTTCTAATTTTGTCATTCTACTAACATCATGATGAACTTGAGTCTTTGACAAATTCTGGCAGCTCTTCTCAAAATTTCATGTTGATGATTTGATTAACCTGATGGCTTTGCAATACTGGAGCAGACGTTGGCCACTGTAGATTGAATAAAAAATCTTAGGAGAAATTTGTTTATGATTACTTGTGCCTGAGACCGTGTGTTTGGGATGGAACCAGTTATATATTAGTTTTGCAAAAATTGCAGTTTTAGAGCAGCTTTTTTAGTTTTTATTTAGTTTTCTGTAAATAATTTTAGTTTTAGTTTGTTAACGAAATGTAACTAATTTTAGTTTTTATTTTTATTTTGTTAACTTATATAACACTGTGTGAAACCATAGCCTTTGTTGATTCATTTATTCAGTGAGTGACAGGTTTGCTGAGAACATTCAGATAATTGCAAATGAGCCTTCGCTGGCGTTCTTCCGAATCCAAGAACACATAAGAAGCACAGTTCCTCTGCTGGTTGACAGCAAGGTACAGTGGATCCTACTTAATCACATACCGCTTAATTGCATAACCCGCACAATCGCATAACAACATAAAAACCTGAACAAGTGTTTTGTGCGTACAATTCATTATCAGACGTCCCGGCTATTCGCATAGCCCAGTTAATCGCATAAGCAAGGCTTGCACGGCACCTATGCAATTAAGTGGGTTTCACTGTACTACCATACTATGAGCACTGTTCATAGCTTCAGAATCTACTGGAAGAACAGTTAGCATTTGCAGATTGCAATGAGTCATTAAATATAGAAGATATTTAGTATATTTACACAGACAAAATAATCTATAAAATAATCTATAAAATAATCTATAAAATAATCACTAACCGTCACAGGGACAGTAAAATTACTTTTTTGTATGTATAAAAACATTGATAAAATATTTGTCTGTTTTTTTACTTGTATATTTTTGAACTTCTATTTTTAGCATGAAGTTCAACATCTCCAGACCAGTGTACAGGGCAGTTATTTCGACACAGAGTACGCCATTAAGTACGTCTCCTGTGATTTCATCAAATGAACTTTCTACTACACTATTTGACATTTTGGCAAAATTCAGCATTTTTCATGATGTTTATTTAGTGTGTCGTGGACTCTGCTTCATAATTATTTGCACCAAATCAGCAGTTAGCAAGGTTTTCAAGTTTCAATGTGAAATATAATTTTCCAGGGGTGGGGGGGGGCAAGTGCCCCCTCTTGCCCTAATGTGTGGGCACTCATGTGACTGTACCACTGAATATGAGTGAATAATTACTTGACTTAACTGGAATTTCGATGTTCTGTTCTGTGCTAGAGCTGTAACAGCAATGGAGGATAGCAAGATCCATTTTCAGAATATCCAGGATCTCATTAAGAACGCCATGTTCATGAAGCAGCAGATCAAATATGAACGAGAAAGGCGGTTAGTGGCTGATTCAGTGTTTTACACAGGCCTGATAGGGTGAAATCCCCCCCCCCCCTAAAAAAACAACAACCCACAAAACCAACTCTTCCAAATTCCAGGACTGACAAAAATGTTTGCATTGTGTCATGTCTCTTCCTCTCCAGCCAATTCAATTTCCTCCCCCAAGGCCTGGAATGTAGATAAGACATTGGACTGATTTATAACAAAACTGGTCTTTTCCCATTGTCCTGATATGAATGATCAAAAATATTTAGTGAAATGTGAAAGTTTTAAAATTACGTAAGGTGTACAAAGTTGGAGAAATTCTTAGGATAAACAGATGTAAATTAGTCCCAAGAACTTGAAAATGGGAAATGAGGGATTACTTATTCAGTGACAAAACATCCATGAACTTATCTTGTAATCTTATACCACAACAGGCTTTCACTGCCTTAGTTGCTGCATAACGGGAACACGTTTGTGCCTTTGTTGCTAAAGTGCTTTGTTATCTGTTCAGAATGTGAAACACTTTGGACATTTTACAATTGAGTTTCTGAAAGCTTTTGATTAGCAAGGGTTCTTCCATATAGTATGTATGCAACAAATGACATATTTTCACCCCCGTTGCACATAATGTACACAGGAAAAATCGCCAAAATCCCACCCCCTCTCCTCAGTGCATACGTACTATACGGATTGACCTCATTTTTTGTACAGGTGGTCTATTTCTAATATGAAATATGAATTATCATGAGTAGTGAGACTTTGTGAATGTGATGATTGATTGTATGATTGAATGGATGGATGGAATTTAGGAAGAATAGGAATCAGATGATGAGAACCCAAACGCTTGACGTTGCTCTGGCGCAGAGCGAAAGACAAAGGAGAGCAGAATTCACCCAAAGCGTTCAACTTCCAACGACAACGTCATTGTGAGTACAGTGGATCCCACTTAATCGCATACCGCTTAATTGCATAACCCGCTTAATCGCACAACAACATAAAAACCTGAACCAGTGTTTGTGAGTACAATTAATTATCAGACGCATAGCCCAGTTAATCGCATAAGCAAGGCTTGCACGGCACCTATGCAATTAAGCGGGTTTCACTGTATTGGTTTAATTTTTTAAAATGACCGTAGACTTCAAGTATTATACATATGATGTATGTAGTTGCTATAATAAGGGTCCATCCGTTTGGTATATACGCACTGAGGGAGTTTGGTTTAGGAGATTTTGCATATTACGGTTTGCAAATGGGGGTTGAAAATATGCATTTTTTTGCGTATGTACTATATGGATGAGCCCTAAATGCAGATATTGGCTCTGATCCTTGAGCTGCATCTAGTGTGTTCCTATTGGTGATTGTAGTTAGAATTTTATTGGGTTTTTCTAGTTTTATTTCTTGTAAATTATCCATTTATTCACCATTTGCTGTCTGTCTTGAGTGTGTTTTTTTGGTTTCATTGGATGTTTGTAGGCAGCAGTTGGAAGATCCTCCAAGAGTGAGATCTTCGTCAATCAACTCACAACACCAACCACCAAAGTCGACCACGGTTGACAAACAACAGTGACATGGCGCTGGAACAATGCGTGCGTGCTGAAATCGAGTAGCGCAGTAGCAGTGTTTAATCCCCCCACCTTGACATTGGGGGATTTTGAAATGTTTGGGGGGGGACAAGGTCTGAGTCTCCACACTTTTTTTTGGGGGGGGGGGATTTCCATCCCCCAGCCAACATATAAAATTTTTGGGGGATTTTAAAACTTGGGGGAGGGAATTCCCCTCTAGAGAAGGCCTAGAATAAAACACTGACGCAGTAGTACATTGTTGCCATCGTAATTTAGGAGCAAAGCAGTCTCCACAATATGTCGCCAATCTTGTCAAAGATCTCTAATGCATGTTGTGTAAATTCAGATATGGAAGACGAGGTTTGCGCTTCCTCTACGGTTTAGCGCCTTTGAAATCGGCTTGGTTATAATGGGCTAAGTCAGCATATCCATGACATTTGTTATGATGGGATTGTGCTGTGATCCAAAATCCCTTGTCCTTGTCATATACTCATCTCGTTTGCATATTTGTAATTCCATGCGCCTAAGGATGTGCAAAGCTAAGTTGCTTTCGTGAAAAATTGTGGCACAACAAGAGATGACGGATGGACAGCTGGTATAAATAGGAGCTACATGAATGTTTATTGACTGCGCTGAATAAAAGATGGTACTGTACAGAGCTTTTGATTAACCCCTTAACCGTGTATTTAACTAACTCAATGTAAAATGTACAGATATATCTGGGATCCCCAGTTAAGGGGTTAATGAAGCAAAGCGATCAGAATTTCAGAAAGTGTCAATTTCGACATGCTTTAATTAAAATGCACTTGCTTGCCATACAAGTTCTGCTTTATATGGATGATTTTACTAAATTCTAGCTGTAGCCGGATTTTAAGAATTTTTACATCCTAATGGTATTCATGAAATTATCATGAGTCATGGAACTAGCATACGCTCACCAACTAATGCAGTTTGCAGCCCGGAAAAGGCTGGTGCGAGGTTTAGCGTCATCTCGGATGAGTAGTCTGTATAAATAGGTGCTACATTCACATTAGGGGCCATCCACAAATGATGTAGCATTCTTAGGGGGTTCAAACAGTTGTGACGACTGGGGTCCAGAAATGTGATGTCACAAATTTTTTTAAGTGGCAACTTTTTTACTTGTTAAGATTTTTGGGACAGAAGGGGTCAACGCATTGTGACGTCTTATTTGAGGGGTCTGACTTTTTGTGACGAAGAATTGGATAAAAAATCTGCCAAAGAGTGACGTCATTTATGGACGGCCCCTAACATGCATGAATGTGGTGTTAGATCATATTGGAATCATGGTCTGGCAAGGGTGCTCGGGTCAATGCCGGCATTCAACTCAACGCAACCTAAGCAATCGACATATCCTTAAAACAACCTAATTCAAAACAAATTCAGAATACCGGGATGCAATCTACGAATTTTACAATAATGATATCACACTTAACAAAATGGCGGAAAACTGCATCATTTTGACAACATGGACTCTTTCTAGTCATAATTAAATTCTATGTGTTGCAATCTGTCATCGATTGTGATTTTTCTGGAATTATTTTTGCATTTTTTGGGAAAAAATCGTTATTTGAGGGAACGTTTTTTGTTTTGACGTGTGAAATATTAGGCATTTAAGGTGACTTCAACATTTATGCGTTCATTTAGCGCAGTAGATAATAGTTATCAGTTACCAGAATTTAGCTTCTCAGAATTTAGCTTCTCACCGGTTTTAGAACAATGCTTTGACCTGTAGTAGTTGCTATTAGATCATGAAGTTGCTGTTGTTTTTATTAAGTCGATTTACTGTTAGAAGTGGGAATTTAGAACCTGACAGCAAACGAAAGGACTTGTTTAAACGATTGCGTTTGTTGCTCGTAGTAGCTTCCATCACTCTTTCAGTTGCTTTCGTTATAGGGTTACCAGACGTCCTTAAATGCTAAGGACAGTCCTTAAATTCCGTGATCCCGTCCTTAAGGGCGTTTGTCTTTAATAAGGACACAAAATGTCCGTAAATTTCATTTAAAATAGTGATTACCGATTTCAGAAATTACTCTAGAATGAAAGGACTTTGTAAATTATTGATATTGATTGCTAAAAAAGGTCACCATTAGTTCTTTGTGCTTTTTTGCATTTTAACGCCCTAAAATGTCCAACAAAGGGAAAAAGTGATTGCTAGTTTTTTTATTTTTGACATATTTTGCATCTTTAACGTCCTAAAAAGTCTGACAAGCTAATATGTTTTGTGTGTCCTTAAATTCTTTCCAACTGATCTGGTATCCCTATTTCGTTATCGAACATGGTTTTGTTTGTAGACTTAACATGCGGGTCACATTCATTATTTTGTTAGCTTTAAACGATCAAGTTGACAGTTTTCATTTCCGTTGTAGTGACTGATTAGGTTCGATTGTCATACAGTGCTGTTTAAAATATTAAATAATTGGGTTTGATTGTCTTTTTTGGGTAGAGTTGCCATGAAGTCAGACCAAGAGAAAGTGAGATTTCTGTTAATTGATACTATTGCACTGCTGTGTAAAAATGGTCTCAGTTTCAAGAATGAGCTAAAGATCCAAGGTCTTCTTGGCATCACAGTTGATGGAAGCGATGTTTTTATCGTGCATATCGATGAAACATTTTCCGAAGCAGCGACACCTTCGAGGCAGAACGCATCGGCGGGAAGAGACGTTCAGTCGAAATCGGTCGGCGCACCAGCCGTTGGCTTCCGTCAGCCAATCAGGGTGGCAAAGGGTAACGCAGTGCCTCCGCTGTCGGCTTCGAAGATTGGCCGTAAGCGCGTCCGGGCCGGAGTTCAGCCGATGAAGCGGGAGAAGACAGATTGGCGCGATAACGCCGGTACGTGGGATGGGATGCAACAGGGTTCATCAAAGACCGGAGACCAGGGCATGAACGACGATGGTTCGCCTGAGACGAAACCCACTGACATGATGTGGCTCGAGTCTGACGCGCTGAACGAATCGACGGCCAAGGCGGACCTCGGATCGCCGCCTGCTCTCGGTTTTGATCCTGACAACGACATGGTAGCCTTTGGTTGGCCTGTCAACAGCTCATTTGGCTCAAACGTCGGCGACGTCGTTCCGGGGAGTTTGATATCGTCGACGGAGATGGCGTTGAAGACGGAGGACGGAATGGAAATGAAATCGCCGGATGCTGTCTGCGTCAGAACTAATCGTCAGTCTGCCGGCAGAAGAAAATCCCGTAGAAACAGCTCAGGTGTGCCTTTGATGGCAGGTTCTTCACGTGCCTCACCTGTCAGCAGAGTGTCTGATACTCAGTGGCCTGCAGCTGATGAAGCCATCGGTTATTCAATGCCAGCAGCGGTTGGTTGGGAAAATGAAGATGAAAATGTGCAGCAGGAAGATTATGAAGAGGTTTGTAATTGTTATTAGGCAACTGAACTACTGCATGAACTTTTTTCTTTTTCTTTTTTATCAGAGTTTTGACTCTTTAGATTAGAGTTTAACCCGTCTTTGCCAAGGGAAATTTCCTTATCTTCTCGATTACAGGATGTCCTATAGTTGAAATTGGTGATTTTCTGGAATATTCTACGTATCCATCGATGTCATACACAAATAGCAAGTGCATGCAGCACGCGTAATGTGTAAGGAGGCTACAGTATACTACCTTGGTACCTATAAGCATTGTATAACAGTTTTGCATACTAATCCTGTCATATCTTGATCTGCATGACTCTTCTGTTTCAGTTTTGATGCTGATCGAGGTATTTGTTTTACTGGAGGATGCTTTGAGATAAATTTGTGTTTTTCAGAGAAATGTTATGAGGGATGTAAAGATTTGGCTTTCTTATGAGCATTTTTACTGAGTTTAGCTAATCTCTTGGGTTTATTTAACCCCTTAACTGGGGATCCCGGATATGTCTGTCCATTTTACATTGAGTTACAGTTAAATACACGGTTAAGGGGTTAAGATATTTCCTTTGGCAAATAATTATTGTACGTGTTCTTCATTTCTTTTGCAGTGGTCGAATTGGGAGAGCCGACGCGGGACGAACAAAAGGTCGGCAAAGACCGACGATGACCGGGAAAAATCTTTTGTCTGTCAGTACGATGACTGTGACAAGGCCTTTTACAGAAGAGACCATCTCATTCGCCACCAGCGCATTAAACATGGCAAGCCGTTTGGGGTTGACTCGCAGACGGTCTTCTACTGTCACTTTGCCAACTGCGGTAAAATATTCTACAAGAACGCGTCGCTGCACAGACACATGAACGATGCTCATGGATTTGGTGAGTACGCGTCGACGTTTCGCGTAAGCATTTCGTGGCGTTCGTGTGTAACGTAATATAACAGTTTTAAAAGATCTGTGTGTGGCTATGACCAATTTGTGTATATAAGGTTGTTAATGGTTAACCGGTTAACCGGTCCCTAAGAGCAAGGACCGGTTCTTTTGACCATGACCGGTTAACCGTAATTTCAATTTGAAAACGTCAAAATGCTTTGATGTAGCCGCGCAGGACGCCGGCAACATCAAAGCACTTTGATGTAGGCATGACACCAGGCTGCCGCTAACGACTGGTTAACCGGTCTTTTTCTGACCGGTTAACCGGTCCTTTAAAGCCAGCAGTTTTAGCAGCCTTATTTATGTACATGACAAATACGTATATACATGTGAAGCTGGTTCTTCTTCTAATTCTCTGGCCGCATTGTTTGCCCTTTTAGTGAAAAATTCAACAGGAATTGTCTTTGTTTCTTTGTTTTTGCTGATTTTAAACGAGTTTAGTTCTTGATTGAATGAATCAGGCTGACCGACCAGGGTGTGATTGTGATTTGTAGGGGGGAAGGGGGGAATCTTCCCTCCCCCACTGCCCAACTGCATCCCCCTGCTGCTACATCCCCCCACAACTACATCCCCCCACTGCTACATTTCCCATCAACTACATCCCCCTCAAGCTTGACATATCCCCCTCTCCCCCCACTGCCCCAGGTCACAAATCGCACCCTGAGGCCAACCATCGAAGCATTTAGATGATGAGCATCAAATATAAACAACTGTGTCTGTTTGATTTTTAGTTCCTCAGGAATGAAACACCACGTCACAGAGAATAGAAGAAAGTCCGATTGAGAAAGAAAAACTGATTTTTTTCTCCATTTTCTTCTACATGCACTTTTAGACTCAATATCACAAAGAAAGTAATATGTGGACAACAACAGACAAATACTGTTTGATAAATGATTTTTGCACGCTGGTGATTAATGGTTTTTTGCTAGTTCATGCATGATGCATGAATGCTGAATTAGATAAATAAATTCACCGAATATATTTCTATTTACTTCTGGTGCATTGCTGTTGATCTTATCGTAATATAGCACATGATGGTAAATTACTTTGAATACATGTTGGTTACAGATGATTTTAATTTGCTATCATTGGAGAAGGTGTATCACAGTGACCTGTTTTAATTGCATTTGACAGATTTTTTATTCTATGGAAAGATAACATTTCTATGCTTGAGTTACTTTACAATTTGAATTTGAATATGGGTCCGTTCACATTCCTGTTGTATTCTGGGAAATTGGTTTAAAATGGTCTTTTCAGCATTATTGTTTATGGTTTATGTAAATCTGTCTGTATAATTTTCTATTGTTGGCTTGTTGCGTATTTACAGTTTTGCACCGATACTTAGCATATTAAGGACTTTAGATGCTGGTACCAGAATATTCTGAATATTTCCTGCTTCTCTCACTTAACCCTTCAGGCTCATAAGGCCAATATTTTGGCTTCATAATGGAAGCCAAATGGATTACACGAATTGCCGTGGTAAAAGGCAATTAAACTTAAAACTCATTTCTTCGAGACATCGTATTAGTGTAAAGCGCTCTAGCCTTTGACTTTTTGTTCATGGTTTTTGCGCTATATAAATTGACTTTTTAACCTAACCTAACCTAAAAGGGTGAATTAAATCTTGGGCCATCGTTTTCTGTGTGTATATTTAGACACATTTGATTAGTAGGGCTCAGAAATTGATGCATCTATTGTCGGCAGGCCCATCCATTTGGCCCGGGCCTCCATCTGTGAGGGGCCTCAAAATTTGGTGATGATTTTTAAATATTGGTGATGAGGTATTTTTTGCTTGTCACGTTAAATATTGGGCGATGACCTTTTTTTGCTTGTCACCGATTTTAAAAATTTTGGCTAAGACTTTCTTTGTTGCTTAAAAATTCCACCTGGTCCGGGCCTCCTTCAGCCTCTGAAGGGGCCTGATTGTCGGTAGCTTTCCTGCCGCTCTGACACGTGCATTTTGTGGATTTTGCTGTATTATTTCTATTATTTAAGGAATTATTACAGATGTTGAGTAATTTTATTTTGTTTAGGTGCTTTCTGTGCTGTTATTGTTAGTGGGAAAGGCATTATTTGCTTCGGTTTTATGTTTAATTACTTTACTGTATTCTGGATTCAGTTTAAAAATACAGTTGCGACTGCTGGACATGCAGGTGTTTTGCTTTTATTGGGAAGTAGGAAGATTGAGCCATTGTAACACAACAACTGCAAAGTATTTCATATTTGTATGACGTCATCAGCTGTTAACCCCTTAACTGGGGATCCCAGATATATTCGTCAATTTTACATTGAGTTACGGTTAAATGCACGGTTAAGGGGTTAAGGAGACACATAATACACACATAATTTTTTCTTTCCTTCGTGTTTGAGGACATGTTTTTCTTGTGCAGTTGAGCTCTGTCTTTGTAAGTCACTTGTTTAGACAGAGAAATACTTTGTTGTTACTGTTATTGTTTTAAGTAATTACTGTTGTTAATATGTTTTAAAATTCATCAACAGTCTCCTGTTAATATTTCTAATTTATTTCAGTGCTTGCGAGTTTCAGTCTTGCAGTTTGGGTTTGATGATTTATTGTGATATTTGTAAAATAGCAGAATGAAGAGGAATTTGAGAAGTTGAGAGTGGTGTGCTGAAACGTGACTTGAGCTAGTGCGTCATTTAAAAGCTTCATTGTAATTAATAAATGTTAATGTTTCTTGGAAAACTAAATTAATTGTTGGTTTGTGTCAGCTGGCAGTCTGTTTTTATTTTCAATGAACACTTAATCATTAATTTTTGGAAAAAAGACACTTTGATTGAGTCTATATAATTTTTGGAGAAAGATCAAGTGCAATAGCCTTATGCATTCAATAACAGTGATGACTCCTCTTATGTATTTGTGTAGATCCTGTAGGTAGTAACACAGCAGCTGCTTGTCATGGTTGCATTTAATCTTGAGCTTGATAGGCTATAATTGAAATGCAATTTGCAACACAATCAAAATATAAACTATGCCTAACAAATAAGTTTAAAGGCAAAGAAGGACTACTACTGCTGCTGCTACTACTACTACTACTACTACTACTAATGAGTTTCTTTGGTTTAGCAAGATAGACATTGTGAATTTGTGATACAGTCAGTCAGTCACTACTTTCTAGCACCTTTTCCTTTCTGGATCTACAACCCTGAAACACTACAGAATGGAGATTATAGATTTATCCGGGACTTAGTGCGTGCTCGTGAGTAAGCTCGTCTACTGCCACAAGCCCCGAATAACGCGCTACATAAATTTGGTTGGCCTGGCAATCATAGAACGCCTGTTGTGATTCTGAGTTCTCTCTACTTCTCTGGCGCATGGCATTAAGTTTTAGTCTATACATAGATATCATCGTCGTAATAAATTAAAGACCGTTCAATGACTAGGCCCAATGGTGGCTAGTCTGTTGATGTTGATGAGTAAAGCTCTTTCGTTTTGAGCAGTAAATGTTCGGATATTTAGCGACCGACGTGAACTGTTAACGGCGATCTTGTTCGTCGAGAAGGGAAGAAATGGGAAACGCTCAGGCGCCCGGACAGGCCCCCATTCACCAACCGCTGCATTGCTGCGAATCAAACGAGGTAGGGGACATCCTCTGAAGCGATCGCTTCCTTAATCAACCAATCGATCATAAAACTTCTTTAGCGCCGTTATAATAACTGGCAGGGCATCAGTCGATGGTTGCGTCAGAGCGAAATTCTTAGCCGTCGTCTGCGTACTTTGTCATCGATGTTTTCTTTAGCAGCACTTACGAGACCGCTTTGGCATTTCTACTGCGAGCCGCAAAATCTAATTGTCGTGGTCAAGCCAACGCTGTTCTGGACTAACTCTTCCCACTTGATCTAGCTCTAAATCGGATTGGATTTGGTGTGCCATCAGCTGATGCTCCAAGCATTATAACCGGCGGCGCTATAGAAGTTGATTGATTAATGAATCACTTTCTTGTGCCATATTTTTGGAGTCTTTCAAGCATTTCACGATCGTCCCACAATTGACAAAGAAATAACTCTAACTATCAGTTCACCTGTAATTAATCCACCATGTCCCGATTATCTAAAAGTAAAGTAAAAGTAAAGTAAAATCTCGTGGATTTCTATAGCGCCTTGGAAAGCAGCACAACAGTAGCTGCCTATTCTTAGGCTAACTGTGCTTGTACGAAGATCGACTGTGATCGAGAGGAGATCGGTTCTCAGGTCCAGCCAGAGAGTGCAGTTGTTGGTCCCTCCCCCGTCCAAGACCCCTAAGTTTGGGGAAAGGTCATTTGCGCGGGGGAATCCCGCCCTGCGGAACTCTCTTCCAGACAATGTGATTGGAGCAGTCTCAGCTGGACTTTTCATTAGAAATTTGAAGACACATTTATTTAATATTGGATACAAACTGTGTTAAGCGCTCTTGTTGTAGGCCTTAGGCCTTGTCTACTGCGCTATATAAATTGTCAATAAATAAATAAATAAATAATTGGTCATTGGTCTAATTGTACTGAAGGAATTGTCATCCGAGAAACCTCGGCATCTGACTTTTACAATACCTACTTATCTAACCCCAGCCTCTTTCTTTTCAATATTATTTATGGCTTGATCTGTCTCTTACAGATGGACGATTGCATTGAAGCTGAAGATGACTATAATGGTTAGGTTTCTACATTTAGAAATGTTTAGCGATCTTCTAAGGGGGGATTTTCATTTTGTGAGGTTATGTGGTTTGTTTATTATGTAATTTTTATGAAGCTATATCCATTTCAGGATTTTTAATTTTTATGGAGCCAGTTTAGAACAATAGATGATTTGTTTAGTCTTACTCAATGTCATCCAACACCACAGAAATGAGTGCTTTGTGTCATTACTAACTTGTTAGGAATAAATTTACTGGTAGACTTTGATTGGGAAACTCTTTAGTGAGTCAGTCTTTTCATCTGAGACTATTTATTGTTTGGTAATTACTGGAAATTTATTATTTTAATAACTATGATTTTTGTTGCACTTTATAGTATGTACTAGATACATTATACTTATAAATGAATAAATTCTTGGGGTTTAGTTAAAGGCTTGTGAAGTAGAATAGAGATTGTGCTGCCTTGTGAATCATTATGCCTATCCTTGTTTAATTTGCCTATCCTTTATGGATCCCTCAGTAAATTTTGTACAGAAGAGTTTATATATTATATATATATATATATATATATATATATATATATATATATATGTATGTATTGCATTATTTTAGACATTGGAAGTGAAGATGAACTTGACCTTTGTCTTGCATTTCGCTCTGATCTCCTGTTTAAGTTGGCATCTAAAGTAGCACAAAGGTAAACCTTTAACCCCTTTACCGGGAACCCGAATATATCTGTCCATTTTACATTGAGCTACAGTTAAATACACGGTGAAGGGGTTAATGCTTGCATGTTGATTGTTGTTCAAATTATAACTGGTGCCTGGGAAGGGCATATGACAATGATATCTGCAGTCTTGCCTTCATGTGAGGGTTGAATAAGATTCTCAGAAATAAGCAATTAAGAAAAACAGTGCTACAGAAATGCAACTGTTGGAGGCAATGAATCATGTAATGGTTTACTTTTGCTTTGAGTATTTTAGAAAAAGTCTCAGTATTAAAAAAGTAGGAATTTCAGAATTAATAAGAACTACGCAAATGTAAAAGCTTGGAGAAGCAAGTAGATGTTGATTGGAGGCTGTAGAAGCATTAACAAAATTTTCCTAAATACTATTGTCTTAAAAAGAAATATTAGCACTGAGGTTTTGTTAAGCTGTGGCTCCATTAGGAAATATGTTACGCGGATATATCCCCATACTAGTCCATTGCATTGTCCCCAGACAATACGCAGAAGGATCCTAGGCAGTGTTTTATACAGGCCTGTTAGGAGGGGAGATTTTACCCCCTAAAACCTCAAAATTCCCAAAAAAAAAAAAAAAAAAAAATCCCAGCACTTACACAAATTTTGCATTGAACTGTGTCTTTTCCCCTCCAACCAAGTTGATTTTCCCCAGGTAAAGCCTCAATCCCCCCCCGCACAAAGACCTGGAGTCTGGATAAAACACTGATCCTAGGATAAAAAGTTGCCATGCCTATTGTAAAGATGGATTAACTGGATGTTCATTCGGAGTATTAAAAATTCTGCTGGAACTTGTCATATTGAAGACAGAATGAGTGTTCGTTGTTTTGCTATGTCTGCTTTGCAGAGAGACAAAGGTTTCAATATACGATGATTGCTACGGAGAACTCTACGAAGGTCTAAAGCGCCTTCAAAATCGAACAGATGTAAGGTTACTTGTTGTTTTGCTGTCATGAATAATATTTGATTTAGAACCGGTTTGAGCCATTGCTGTCCTGTCCTCAAAGCCATCTTCAGTTTGCCTGTTGTTTTTAAATTTGAACCTGCATAATAGTTGTTATTACAGTATGTAATGATTTATGGGGACTACAGTGGATCCCACTTAATCGCATACTGCTTAATTGCTTAACCCGCATAATAGCATAACAACATAAAAACCCGAACCAGTGTTTTGTGCCTACAGTTAATTATATTATCAGACTTCCCGGCTATTCGCATAGCCCAGTTAATCGCATAAGCAAGGCTTGCACGGCACCTATGCAATTAAGCGGGTTTCACTGTATATTCTTAAGTGTAAGTCTTTGGTTTCCATGTGTTTAAAGCTAAATGAAGCAACATGCGTATGACACTGGGACATGAGTGTCATAGTTTATATATATATATATATATATATATATATATATATATATATATATATATATATATATATATATATATATATATATATATATTGCTAACACATGGTGTGGTGTGTCTGTTTATGTTTATGACTGCGTGTAGTTTGATGTTGAAAGCTTACAATATGTGTGTACGTGTGTTTGGTGTTGAAAAAACTGCTGCTTTTGCCATTTTCAAGTCATTAGATTTTTTTCTGTTGTGATTGGGATCTGTTAGATCTGTTAACACATCTGCATTGTTCTAAAAACTGTATTTACCATTTGTCTTCAAATAATCTGTGCTGTTATTATTATTATTATTATTGAAATTATTTGGACTCAGTGTTTTAATCATTATTGATTGTAGACAACAACAGTTGGCTTTTCTCAATTCTGTGACATTTTGTCACCAAAGAACCTCTCTAACGAAGAGCTGATTGAGGTTAGGGATGTGGATGTGGTTTTTTTTTGACTGTTTTGAAGCTTTCACTGTGACTTTTGTTAAATGGAATTGTAAAATATTATAATAAATACACTTTTTAGGCTATTGTCTTGATATTTTGATAAGGAAGTGGTTTTGACTTATTTTATATTTGTGTTTGGAAAACTGTGATGCCTGTTGATGATTAGGCTTACATGTTTACAAGTCACGTACACTACTAAGCAGAGATGGGTTGCCATTACTTTTCCCAGACCCACGTTTTACCTCCCTGCTTAACGCTGCTCCTCAGTTTACCGCTGCCCTCTAGCAAGCAAGGCTGAGTCGACCTTAGGGCTCCTGCAGGTATCGAACCCGCGACCTTCTGCTCTATCGTTCAACGCCATTACCACTCTGCTATCTTTCTGTCACTACATAGGTTATCTTAATAACTGCAGTTTTAATTGTGCTTTGGTATTATGATTTTTAGATATTTGAAAGGCTGGATTATGAAGGCAGAGGGGCATTTGGAGTTCTAGCCATACTCAGTGTTATTAAGAGGTTTAGAAGAATTTCGCTGGGAGATAGTATCTGTGACGTAGCGAAGAGATTTGAAAGGTGTACGTGGATCCCGGGTAAGAATCTGCATTGCTGCTGTGAAAAATCAAATTTAATGGCACAGATATCCTTCATTTAACCCCTTTACCGGGAATCCCGAATATATCCGTCCATTTTACATTGAGCTACAGTTGAATACATGGCAAGGGGGTTAAATTAACTTAATATCAGGCATCTCCTAGTTATTTTTTGTGAAGTGTTTTATTCAAAAAGCATTTGGTTACTCCCTTTTGAATTCATCAAGTTACTTTTGAACATTTTTCTTTATAATGTCTTGAAATTCATGAGAAAATCATGAATATATGTATTAAAATTGTTCCATTTGATCATAGCACCAAAGATAAAGTAGCACTTTTGAAGGATAACATTTAATGGATTTTAATTGAAAACCTGAATATTTTTAATGTAATGATTTTTGCTAATTATATGGATTAGGAATTTATATCAGACTGTTATTTTGTTATTTATAAGACTGACATCACAGTAATCATTGAGCTGTTTTTTTCAGGTTTTGTCGATGTTTATATCAATCAAAAGGAGGATTTTAAACAACATGGAATGAACTTACTTCAGGTAAGACTAGAACACACACACACACACAAACACACACTCACACAGTCATTTCTAGTAATGTCTATGAGCAATATTTTATAGCTTATCAATTTTTGCTCTGTTACCTGATAATTGTTATGCAGTCTGTTATTCAGTGCCTGAATTGCTTTTGCAGTATCTTCATAGAAATCGCCTGCCTTCTTCAGATCTTCAGTGTTACCTGACCACCACGTACATGAAAATGACGAGACAGCGAGAAGAAATTGTTAGCCACTATTTGGAAATGTTAACTTTAAGTAAGTATGCACGAACCACCCAACTGAGCTGCCGTTAGTAATTTGGCTCGGAGACCGTTTTGTCCCCAATGATGTTTTGAAAGTTTGTTGTTGTTGTTGTTGTTGTTTGATGCATAATTATGAATGTCGTAATTTAGTATTTTTTATAAATGAAATTTGTTCTGATGGTTTATAGTTTAGTTTGACGTGAAATTTGATTTTTGTAAACAGACGATGGTGGTAAATCAGTTTCACAGGAAAGTGGTTCAAAGGAAATTACTGGCTTAGGGTAGGTCTCTTTAATTGACACTATGCTGTTTCATTGAGTTACATATTGTGTGTGCACGTTTGTGTGTGTGTGTGTGTGTTTGTGTGTGTATTTGTGTGTGTGTGTTGTGGTTGATAACCCTTCTTGATATTTCTTGTGACTCTCTGTCTCTATCTGCCTGTCTGTCTGTCTGTCTGTCTCTCTCTCTCTCTCATCTTCAGATATACCCTTTACTTTGAAGCCTGGACTAATCCTTCTATTTTGCTTTATAGCAGAGCATGATTCAGTGTAATGTACTGACAGTGTAATGTAATGACAGACAGTGTAATGTAATGGCATTATAATGAGATGACAGTGTAATGTTATGACAGTGTAATGTAATGACAGTGTAATGCGATGACTGTAATGTAATGACTGTAGTGCAATATGACAGTGTAATGTAATATGACAGTGTAATAATGTAATGTGGCAGTGTAGTGTAATATGACAGTGTAATGTAACGACAGGGTTGTATACAACCTACTATGTTTCTTTGCAGTTTAGAAACCTTTTGTAATATTTTGTATATTTAATATTTAATTGAAACATGAGTATTACTTTAAACTTCAGTGGTGATTGTGTGTTGTTGGATGGTGGTAAAGACGACACCTGCAGCGAAATGAGTGCCGATAAAGTGATTGCTCTGTGGAGCATTCAACTTTTAACAGTAACGGCCAGAGCTAGCTTGCCTTCGAATCCTTTGCTTTTAGACATGGCATTACAGTACAGCAGGTAAGACGTATACAGTATACCGTACAGATCATGTAAGGTTATCTATCAGATTTCTTGAATGGAATTTATCACTTTAGTCACAAATTAATAATAATTGAATAAATTAAACCAAATTTATTAGTTAGCATTTCTTGTAAATCTTGGTATATTTAGAATTATTTATATTTTACGAAGTTGCTGAATTGTTTTAGCTGAGATCGTGTGATCAGTTGAGCAGTTGTGCGTGTTTCTCTCCAGTCATTTGCCATTCTTAACCCCTTAACCGTGTATTTAACTGTAACTCAATGTAAAATGGACAGATATATCCGGGATCCCCAGTTAATGGGTTAATTGTTTGCTTCATTATAGGATGAAACCTGAGATTGAGAGTTGTGCTGTTAATGACGGACGACTGCGGCAGTTGTAATGGTAGTAAGAGGTTCTGGGAAAGAGAGAAGAGGGAAGAGGTAAAGCTGAATATTAGAGGAAACATTGAAGATAGAGATTATTTTGTGTTAAATAAGTAAAAACTTTTTGGGTTCTGTTGTAGAAATTCCATCCGTCTTCTGCAGCCACTGTCACTCTGCCATGATTCCTTGCAGCGACCATCCTTTCTGACGGCCGAATGTTTAAGTGAAATGGCTTCATTCATCGACCAGTTTCCCGAGTAAGCAGTATAGTAGATTAGCAGATCGGTAGGAGCCTACATTTGCCAAATAACTGTAATAATTTTCCTGTTTGCCCATTTTATCATAGGTCCCATAAAAAATAGCAGCAGAGATTTAACGAAATGTTGCAAAAATTGGATCACACTACCATTTTTCTTCATGTCTAATTGTGACTACGTGGCTACCAAGTTTTTGAAAATTGTCATTTGCGGCTTGCACTTTCTGTGCGTTTGGCCGCTTCTTATCTGTGCAGCTACTGAATATTATACACCCTGGTGTGCTATATTGCCATAATATTTTTGAAAATACACGAGTGTTCCTGAGTAGATGTCTTCCAGTCTTGTTATGTTGAATCTTTAGTCGATCAGAAGTTCTTGAGCTGTTGTTGTCGTTCCATTTGGCTTCTGGAAATCTCTTTGAAATTCTGCGATGCTTGTCGGAAATTAGTGGTTAGTTTTCATAATGCAGTTGTTTCTACTTTTTAAGCTTTTGCTTTTGCAGTTAAGTGTTATTTTGGTTGCAAAAAAAGGTCAAGTGCAATCGTTCACAGTTTTAAAGTTTTCAGATAAAACCTAGAAGAAACTTAGATTGAATTGGATGTCCATTTTTGCCCCTTCCCTGCTCAAGGTCTTGACGTTGGACAATTTCTGGGGTGCAAACCCTGAGGTCAGGGAAGTGACCCTATACTGTATATACATCCAATGTTAACTGATGCACGATTGTATTTGTTGATGAATAAATCACTATCTATTGAGCAATACAGGACAGGACAGGGCAATGCATGGTGTTTTAGAACAGCAATATTTCTTGTGATTTGTAGTATTTGGACATAGAAATAAAATGCCTATGATTGTATTAAAACATCAGGCACAGATTGGTGCATATCTTGCTTCATTAAATTCCAAGCCAATAGTTTGATATAATTGTGATATTCAGTGGAGTCGTGTGACATGGTGAGTTTCAGCGGTTCGGATGGGGGCTGTAACTTGAACTGCTTTTAGCTCTCGTGAATTCTGGTATTTTGATAGGAAATGTGTTTTTGTTGTGTTTTAGCTTCAACCAAAGTAGTAGACTGCTTGCAACTGTTAAATGGAATCAGTAAAGTCAGAAAACAGCTTTTAAGGAATGAATGTAAGTCAAGGGAGAATTTCAATGCTGTGAAGCGACGCTTGTCTCCACCCTATGGCCCAAGGCCTAGTTAACGTCCCACGAACTTGAACGTCTTTATTTGAGAGATGAGGTTTTGCCTTGTTTGACCCGATCCACAAAACAGCCGCTGCTGAATACCTGGCGTTTTCCTTGAAACATTAGAATCCCCATTTCTTTATCGATTCATCTTTGCCAATTTTCCGTAATTATGGTGGAAATGAGTTGCTATAATAGTAATTTTATTGCATATGGGTAACATCATATTTATGTAGCACCTCTTCAGAAAATAATAACTTCAAAACATCTTGTTTGAACAGTTGTGATGTATTTTCTATTATGTGAAGGTAGTTGGAATAGATTGATTGAAATAATGCTACAAATACTGTTGGGCTTGTTATATATAGACAGTATCTGTGTATAACTTGTTATTTTTTATTATTTTATTATTACTATTTATATTGTTTTGATTATATATATATATATATATATATATATACATATATATATACACACACATATATATATATAATATCAAGACAAAAGGAAGACCAAGGAGGATGCTATTGGACTGGATGATGAAAACAGATGCACAGCGTCATAAGACCTATGCAGAAATCAAAGAAGAAGCAAGACACAGAGGGGAATGGAAACAATGGAGCCCTGAATCTGTCCCAGGACAGAGAACATGATGATGATGATGATGATATTATTTTTATTTTTTCTATTATTTTATTTATTTGTCTGTATATGACTTCTGGTATATTTCTGTTGTTGAAGCTCATCTTGTCAAGCTGAATCTGTGTGACTGTGATTGTGAGAAGGATGCAAAGAATGATCCAGAGAGCATTACAGAACCTCACTGGGAGCAGAATGGTTAGCTAGCTGCCATTTCTAATTCCTTCTGACGGTTTTAACCCCTTAACCGTGTATTTAACTGTAACTAAATGTAAAAAAGAAGGGATATATCTGGGATCCCCAGTTAAGGGGTTAATTAGTCTTGTTTGCTAATCAATATTTAAATGAATCAAGAGCTATTTCAGCTAATGCTTCTATAATCAATTTTTGCCGATGTGTTTCAGGCATATGTGTTATTATAGTAGCTTTTGTGCAGCTTATGTGATGACTTCTCTAGCTTTTTTCTAGTTAACTACCAGGTGTACTGCATGGAAATCCTAATATTATGTCAAGTTGACAGATACTCGATGTTTAGGTTCTGTTCTTAGATAACTGCTAAAATGTTTTATGTATTTGAATTATGAATTATTAGAATAATTGTGATATAAATTTAGTCTAGTTTTGAATCTTTGGGGGGGGGCGTTCTTACATTCTTTGTTTGACTTATAGGAGTCCCTACATTTTAGTTTCCAGATTTGACAAATTTATTTTGACGTCTTCATTTCTATTGGTTTTTTCCTGTTGTTTTTAGCTTTCTCCACCAAGACTGGACAAACAAGGGCAACTTTTGTGTTTGAAAGTTCTGAATGGGTTGAATTTTCTAAGATCAAAATAAAAGTAGGTTATTTTGAATATTGCTATAATTTCAGTTGAACTACTTATTCAAAGGTAGAGTTATTACAGTACTTTTCACAGAAGCTAACTTAGCCTCCTATACCAATATGCAGGGCCATGTTAAGGCGGGGGCTGATGGGGCTGTAGCCCCCCGGCCCATCATGAAAATAGGCCCACCGAGATAACGTTTTTTGCTTGTCAGCACGATCTGGAAGGAAGATAACCTTTTTTTTGGCTTGTCAGAGATTTTCAGTATAGGCGATGGCCTTTTTTTTCTCAGCCCCCCGGCCCACTCGGACCTTAATCCGAGCCTGGGCTCTTCCCTTGATTGCCCTACCAACCATTCCACAAGATATTCGGCAGGGCTTTCATTTAGTTGATGTGCCTTGTTCTATTACAGTCAATGGCATTAGTGTGTAGTATGAAATGGCTGGGAGTGCTCTATTTCGAACCCTGTAGATCGAAATTGATAATGATATTATTGATTATTCTTGCAAAAGTTAAAGCAATGAAGAAGGAACAAGAGGAAAATGTGGATTTTGTCTGAGAATTTCCTCAGATTGATTAGATTTTTACATATCTATAGGGCCTATACGCCCTCTATTCAACAGGCATTCAATTGCCTTCTCTCACTCAGCGAATTAACGATATAACTTGTATTCGATATCTATAAAACCTGTTATAGGCCTATAATGACATGCGGCTCTTCCAGGGTTATATTAAGGCGGAGGCTGACGGGGCTGTAGCCCCCGGCCCATCATGAAAATAGGCCCACCGATTTTCGAGATAACCTTTTTTTGCTTGTCAGAATGATTTGGAAGGGTTATAACCTTTTTTTGCTTGTCAGAGATTTTCAGTATAGGTGACGGCCTTTTTTCTCAGCCCCCCGGCCTACTTGGACCTTAATCCGGCCCTGCCAATATGAAATCACGTTATTATTATTATTATTATTATTATTATTATTATTATTATTATTATTGTTATTTGTGACTTGAAGTTTACTATTTCTTGTATGATTTTTAGTCAATAAACAGCTGCTCTGATCTTTCATGGGATGGGGAGGGGGCAGTGGAGGGTAATTTACTAATTTTATTCAGTGAATTTATTTTGTTTAGGTTGCAAGTGGAAACTGTGGTCCAAAGTTTGGATTCGTAATTGTCCTTTCAGAATGGTATGTTGGCTTTATTACTGAACTCTGGTTCTAACATTATTTGGAAATTTTCTATACGAGATTTTTCAGATACTTGATATTCTTTTTATCGTGTTAGACTTATTATTGAATTTTTATATTTGAATTGTCAAGTTCAGAAAGCAAAGCGGTATCATAGAGGAGTTTCTGATGCCTAATATCTGTAAGAACTCACTGAGCACATAACCCCTTAACCGTGTATTTAACTGTAACTCAATGTAAAATGGACGGATATATCCGGGATCCCCAGTTAAGGGGTTAATTAATGTATCAAATATTTTGTGTATTTGAGGTGTTATTTGGATAGCTGAGTGATCACTTGCTTTGATTTTGGCAGAGTGTTGTTTTGCCATTTGTTGACAGCTATCAGTTGAGCTTTTAGAAAAGCATTTGACTGTTGTCTCGTTGTTTCCAGGCCGGCGGGTGACAGGTCACGTGTGGCGGAAGAACTGGAAAAGTTTTCACCATACGACGCATGGACGAAATCTGACTTTGATAGAATGTCATCTAAAATGTCAGGACAGAAAAACCTCTTCAACACCGAACCAATGGCTTTCTTCAGTACAGAAAACCAGTATGTTCTGATTTTGTATCTCAATGAACGGACCCGAAAATGTTGTCATTAAGCTGTCACTGCAGGGTCCTCTGTTGCTCTAATCCTTAACTAGTGTCTCAGCTTCAAACAGTTTTGTTAGGCTTACTCTATATGGTCCAGCTGTGGTCTCTGATGGTTTTATGATGATGTGTGCAAAAATCAGAACTTTAACTTCTGTTGTCTCAATGTTTGTGAAATGAATATGAATCAATTGTAAGATCTGGGGGAAATTATTATTTTTACCCTATGCCCTGTTGTTGCAATCCTAATTCTGTCTCATAGCAAACAATTAAATGAAGTCATGGACCAATTCAGTGGTAATTGCATTTTGTCTGCCATGCCTCTCTGTGTCTCTGTCTGTCTCTGTCTGTCTGTCTGTCTGTCTCTCTCTCTCTCTCTCTCTCTCTCTCTCTCTCTCTCTCTCTCTCTCTCTCTCTCTCTATATATATATATATATATATATATATATATATATATATATATATATATATATATATATATATATAATATATGCAGCCACAGTTTCTTCTTGTGTTTGCATGCATAATGTGGCCCTTGTAATCATCATCTTTCACTTAATGTTTGACAATTTGCACAGCAATTTTTTCTGTCTTTTTGTAGTGATGAGGTCGACATTGAGATGAATCACTCTGTATTTGGCAAAGTATGATCATCTTGTATAAGTTTATTTTTATTCGTATTTGGGGTACTTCTTGTGTTGTCAAATGGTCTATGGAAACTGAAAGCTGGACAGAATATTACTTTGATGCATGGTATTTTCAAATACTGAGATATAAACAAATTTTTATTGTAAATAACCCTTTGACCGATGCAATCCGTATCACCAATAGGTTATGAAGCCAAAATATCGACCTTACAGTGCAAAAGGGTTAAAATACTTTAGAAAATTGAAGGTTGTACTTTGCGAATGAAAAGGATTTCACTTTGAAGAATATTTGTGTGTGTTACAAATATGGCAATGAAAATTAAATTTGACCATGTTTTCGCATGCAAAACCTGCACATGATGGTTTAAAACCTGCACTTGATGGTTTAAAACCTGCACATGATGGTTTATTCTTTATGTATGTCACTTGTTATGAAATATGCATCATCATTTGGTCTTAACCATTTATAGCTTTAATTTTTGATATATTGATTCTTTTAATAGTACTTGATGGTGAAATTTCTCAATGCAAGAGGTTCAGAAGCTGTTCATCTTGAAATTGTTGGTGTGAAGTGTCTTGGTGTTGAGCGGACTGAGAGTCACACGCTGCTGGTAAAAATACATACCTTTTAACCCCTTAACTGGGCATTTAACTGTAACTCAATGTAAAGTGGTCATATATATACGACGCACCCAGGCAAGAGGTTAATGTTACTATTTGCACACTGTATTCTTGTAAATATTTAAATCAAAAGTTGTTTGCATGTGTGTGTGTGTGTGTGTGTGCACTGTGCAGTCATAGAGAATGTAATTTTGTGTAATTTTTAAATGTGAATTTCTTCACATTTAAAATTACATTCTCTATGACTGCACATAGATAATGTAATTCTGTGTAATTTTAAATGTACGGGTACCCATATTGGCACGATTATTACCCACGGGTAATACAAGAAATTACAAACTGCAGCCCCCTTGCAGGGTATATTCGTATGCGGGTTATACTGGAAACTTGAAACCTCATCAACGCTCTCGGCGCCCCGTCAGCGCTGTCAGCGCCCCGCGTATGTGGGTTATATTCATGTGCGGCTCATGCTGGGACATTGGAACATAATTAGTAATTTTCCACGGGTTATACACGTAAGCGGGTTATATATGTGTGCGGGTAATAATCGTGCAAATACAGTAAACCTCTTTTCTTGTTGCTGAAGGAGAGACAGCTGAACGAACAATTGCAGAATGCTGGTGCAGTTCAGTCCAATCAGTTGACGGTTCATTTGGTTCTTTCCTTTCTTCTGTTTGTTCTTGCTAATGAGGTTTGTGATTAATTATTTATGATTAGCATTTTAAATATGAAACCAGAGACCTTCCTGATGCTTGGAATTTTGGGTTTGTGTACATTCGGTCAGGAGAACTGTACTTTGGTGTACAATGTACATGCTTTTATTCAGCAGTGTTGCCTTAACGCAATGAAATACTATCTTGTTGCTGCTGCAAATAGCACCGACCCTGTCATCTTCATTGAACTTCTATAGTGCCAATTTTTTAAGGTTCTCGACATCAGTCGATGGTTGCTCCTTGACTTGAATTGTAATCCCCATTGTCGAATCCAAACAAGTTGGTCCTAACTAACTAACGTGACAATTGTGACCTCCCTGATCTGTTTATCAAGTGCCTTAAGACGCATATGTTTAATATATCTTATAATTAGTGTTCATTGTTAATTGTTCATTGTTCATTGTCAACCCAAATTTTGACTTTAGTCTTCACTATGCTTACTGCGCTCTATAAATTGTCTTAATAATAATAATAATAATAATAATAATAATAATAATAATAATTAACACTATTCCTAGCCTAGCCCCAGCCTTTCAATTCTAACCATAACTGCAACCTTAACCCTAATGCTGACCCCAGCGTATCAACCCTAGACATAAAATCAGCATTTATCAATAATTTTCACTAGTGTATCAGGTACTTTTATATGGTGTGGTGTCATGTGCATACAAGTGTTTTAAATAGGTAGAATTGGTCTATATTTGCTCATTGTTGACAGTTTTGTTTTTGTGCAGAGGCAAAAGATTGTAAAGGATAACTATTGCTTCAGCAGGGCTGTTCAAGTTTTTGTTGACCGGAAAACTGGTTTTGCCAAGTAAGTTGTTTTGTGTTTTACAATGTACTTTTTACTGTCAAAAATTATAGAAATCTGTTTATGAGCAGTCCAATATGACCTTTCACTATGCAATAGCATCTTAAATATAGTGAATTCATCTAAAAGTTTTTAAAAGTTTGATTCCCTCAAAATGTCAGAATCTAGGTATAATGGACAAGGACTGGAGTTAGTCTACAATCCATTATGATATGGATGTGGAGTTTTATTTATTTGGCTCCAAAATGCACTTAGCATTCACATTTTTGAGTGTGAAAATTGACCGTAAACTTATTCATGAGTTCATTGTAGTCACGAAAATGTTCAGTCATAACTTGAATTGAAACTCTTCTTTGCTTCATGAAGAAATCCTTTGAATGGGGATATTATAAGTATTACTTTGATTGCAGAAGTTGAATTATTTGCTACATTGTTTTTATAATAACAAGGTAGTAAATAATCGAATGATTTTATTAATGCAAATTCCATTGGCTGTTTTGAGAAGCTCCTAAAGACACGCTTATTTAACATCTCTTATAAGTGACTCCTTTGTAAAGCGCTCTTGACTTTAGCTCCAGTTATGTTACTGCGCTATATAAATTGTCTTTAATAATAATAATAATAATAATAATAATAATAAGTTTGGGGACAGGTCAATTACACGGGGCAATCCAGAACTGTGGAACTCACTACTGGACTATGTCACAAACTGACTCTCTTGGAATTTTTCTACGTAATCTTAAGACTTACCTATTCAGTATTCACCATCAGGTATACATAGTATTGTAAAGCGCTCTTGTCTTTGGCCATTTTTGCCATGCTTATTGCGCTATAGAAAATAGCAAATAATAATAATAATAATAATAATAATAATAATAATAATAATAAATAATAAATAATAATAAATAATAATAATAATAAATAATAATAATAATAATAAATAATAATAATAATAATAATAATAATAATAATAATAATAATAATAATAATAATAATAATAATAATAATAATAATAATAATAATAATAATAAATTGTGCTCATAAGTCCAGGAGGCCATGAGAAAGTGTGGCATTTATCCTGCATTCAGATAGAATTAATATTTAGGTGAAGTCTTGTTTCTGTTCTTTTTCTTCTAGATCCAGTGGATCCAATGGCTGGTTGGTGGCAAAATGCCCGTTCACAAAGGACTTCCCCTACTTTGAAATAGGTATTGTCATATTACGTTAGGTTGTGGTTGCTGTATATTACTTGGTCAAGACTTTGTTAATTATTATACTCTGTAATGTAATGTAATGTAATGTAACAAGATATTTGTATAGCAATGCCACGGATCATCTGAAAAATCACTCGCAGGGATTTTTACCACTGCTCCTCATTTTACCACCCACAGCAAATTACTGTATAGTGACAAAGTAAGATAAGTTTTAAGTCGTTTCTGAAAAAAAGAAGGGCCACAGATTATTAGTGACAAAGAGATAAGTTTTAAGTCGTTTCAAAAAGAGGGCCATAGAATTAGGAGTTGCTAAGCCACGCATACTGGCGTCAAGAGCATTCCAAAGGATAGGGCCAACTGTAGGTCTATGCTACATATTCCCAGTGTTGACTTAGGGATGCAAAGCCTGGACAGTGATGAAGAATGGTCAAATCAGAGCGCGTAGTTGTAATGAACAGTTGTTATTTTGTGTGTGTGTGTTTGTGTTTCAGAAATTGTTGAAAGCAATAAACCTGGAATAATCATTGGAGCAGTCCCTGCTTGTCATCCGTCCGGAAAAATCCTTGATTGTTCTTCGGGAATGACTTCAGAAGTGAAATCGATCTACATTGGCTTTAGTACGGAAACTGGACGGTAAGTCGGTTGGATTTTCGAAAATTGTACGAGCATTTGGCGAAAAATTAAATGTTGATTCCAATTTCATCCTCTGATAAAACTGTGCTATGATGCCCATTTTTGTTATTATTGTTGCTTTGTTCCTTACAAATTAAATGTTGATTCCAATTTCATCCTCTGATAAAACTGTGCCATGATGCTCATTTTTGTTATTATTGTTGCTTTTCTTCCTTACAAATGCATGCTTTGAATTCATATTAAGAAAGCTTTACTGTGTCTGGTCTCTTTAGTATTTAATGATTTGATCGTGCAAAGCATTTGGTTGTTAACTGTGGCCTAGGCTTTATGATCGCTATGAAAGCACCGAGGACCAGGTGTTGCCTTGTAGTAAAGGCGATAGAATTGGATGTGGTGTCAAGTATAATGGTCAGCTTATGAGATCGGTCTACTTCACAAAGAATGGTAAAGAGGTGGGTGGTCAAAAAAATCATTGATAGTTAGATGGTGCTGTTATAGAAGATTACCAATACTCTTTATTGAACTGAGAAATAACAGTTTTAACTTAATTTTTATTTATCTTTTATCCTCTTTTACATTTTATACTTATATTTTCTTATGTATGTTTTTTTATGTAAGACCCTTGGGAACTAAGTACCCGAGGGCATGAAAAAGCATGTGTGTGTAGTCTTTATTGTTTATATTCTATATATATAGCAGCATTGTAATCCTGAATACAGTGAAACCTTAATACTGTGACAGTTTCAAATTTCTTAAATGACGGAATAATTATTGTGAGAGCGGCTAATCGTCAAAACTACTTTCGTGTTTTTAATGTAGATGTCGGGCTGATTGATATTGATGCGTTATTTGCGTTCTTTGCATTGTACATCTGTAGGTGAGTATGGTAGAATTTTCTTGAATTTTCTTTTAGTTTTTTTAAATCGATTGTTTGATTGGCAGCTGACGGTGACTTCGAAGTGCGAATCACATGGTGATCCTTGCGGAGGGAGACCGTATAACAAGGTGAGTTTTTGCCATTGTAGTCACATTTCGTACGTATGTACAGCCACTGTTCTCGGTTGGATAAGCCCACACATATTCGCGGTTCAGATCAGTCTGTCTACCTCCCTCTTTGTTTTGTGTTTGTGTTGATGGCTTCTTTGTTTTGTACTGAGTCACTGTATAATAGTATTAATGTTTGATTGATGACATTGGTAGGTAGTAAAATAGTATTATTAGCTACAGATACATTGATTGTATGTACATTATTCTTTGATCTTTTGCTGTTTATTAAGTGCATTGTAATAATTAAACTGAGAGCCAGCTAAGCTCTTTACAATTGAAACAGCGCTGTCTTCTTAACCCCTTAACCGTGTATTTAACTGTAACTCAATGTAAAATGTGTAAAATGGAAGGATATACGGGACAGTTGACAGTTAGTTTTTCAGGACAGTTTCCTTCACTTGCTGACAAACAGCATATGTGCTACTGGACCAGAACGAATGGAGAACTGGAAGCCATACCGTACTGTACCATACGCTCCAGTTTCGCCACAATATGTACTCAGATGAGTGGGGGCTTCTGTGTTCTATCACTTCTGCTTTTCTAACATTTTTCAGAGTTTTTCGCCAAATATATTAGCTGCACGCGACTTGTATCCAGCCATTGCATTTGAGAGCTCCGGAAGTCAGGTGCGCCTGTTGGATAGAAAGGCATGGCGCTATGAAGACGCATCTGTGATGGACAAGGTAACTGTTTCACGCAGAGCAGCGCTAGTATGTTCATACATACGACTCATAGCCTCAGTGTATTATGTGTTGTGGAAATTTTAACATGGTTGGTCCAGAAATTGGATGATGTGTGAGGATATACAAATGGCATTGGAGGTATTTATGACAATTTGGAGGGGAAAATGTAACTTTGGGGTTGGTTGGTCTGGCAATAATACTGTTGGCAGAATTCCACAGTGTATGGTTATGGCTTGTCGAGAGCCCATTGCATCAGGCTGTTCTCTAAGCAGAAATTTCTACAGATTCTTATAACATACCAAAATTGAATCAGCAGTGTTGCCGTAATTGGTGTGTTGTAATGTAAATAAGAGGAGTTTGTTTCAGGAGAAGAGGAGGGCAGTTGCTGGTCGCAGTGAGTTCATCAATCCCAGATACGTTGATCTGTCCAGGATGACCGTTGATGGCATTTGGGAACTACAGAAGATCTTTTCTGACCGGTAATGCCAATGAACTTTTAAATTTTTCTCGTTGAACTTGTGTGGCAAGTATAGAAAGATGCATTGTAGTTCTGTAAATGTAAATAAAGGTGTTGGTGGGGCTTTTTCATCAATTGGGTGGCATAAAGCAACTTCCAGTGACTAATGGAGCCAGAAAGGAATGTGACCTTTTGTTGTTGAACCCAAATTCTCTTTTCTGCCTGTAGTTTGTTTTTCATTTGTGGTTAGTCACATGACATATATTTGCATACTTTTGTGCTACATAATTTTATTTTAAAAGATGGCTGCGGTCATAAGCTGCAGTCATCCATATTGTGTACGCTTTACATGCATTGCGCTTGACTGTACATTGTGCAAAGGTACATGCTATTATTATTATTATTATTATTATTATTATTATTATTATTATTATTATTATTATTATTATTATTATCTCAACAATTTCTATAGCACTATAACATAGCTTGATGCCAAAAGAAAGAGCACTTTACTATATGAGTGAAAATAAGTTAGTTCATGCTAAGAGCAATAAGCTTTTATTTTTGGTGTATTCTAAGTTGTGTGTGTGTTGTATTTTGTGTATAGACTTGGCCAGAGTTTCATTCTGCAGCTGTTGGATTCTGTGTTGCCAATGTCTCAGCCAGGTACCATCCAGCTGAAGGTATTATTGCACGTGTACGGGATCAGTTTAACCCCTTTACTGGGAACCCCGGATATATCCGTCCATTTTACATTGAGTTACAGTTAAATACACGGTTAAGGGGTTATATTAATTTTGATGCCTGATAACTTCAACGTCTGACATTTCATTTGATTTTATATTTTAAAAGTCAGTTTCAAGTTATATTTTAGAAAGCTAATTTCTAATCTAAATATATTAAAGTTGTGGCAGTACTGCCGAAATTTCATTTCATGGATTTGTTTTCGAAAGGATTCTGCTGAGATCTTCGATCATCTCTGTCATGTCGTGGATCTTGAACTCGAACAGGAGAACGGTGACAATAGTCTTGCCCTGGCCGCAAGAGACGTAATCACAAACGGTAATTTTCAGTCAAATGTTCCTAAATTTTGTGGCTAATAAGTGACTTTGATTTTGTGGTATCAATGCATTTATTAACATTGTTTCATTCCATGCTGACTGCCTCTGGGATGTCAATGCTGTAAGCCTTCTGCATGGAGTATTGCATTGTAAGCTTATGACTAGGATACTTTGTGAAAAGTAGATGAACAACTGGATGTGTATTTGTGTGTGTGTGTGTGTGCACGTGCATGTGTGTCTTTCTTTCATGATTTGCTAATAACACAGTGTTAGAACTTTTCACCTGAGGAGTTATATTAAAATACTTGTTTCTTTAGGCATCAACTTGTTCTATCCTTCGAAGGACGATCAACTGAAGATTTTGTATGAAGTTCTAAATTCATCGGATGTAAGTCTAATCCGTTCTCCGCTATCTATGTCAGCATTAGGCCTATTTTGTTAACTCATTTGGTGTTTAATTGTTTAGTCATCTTCGTAATGGTTTACCATAAATGGGGTTTCCGCTATGTCATAAGAAGAATTGGTTAGGCCAGTATTAGAACTATCAGGCAAGGCAAGTGAACAGTAATTAGTACCTTTCATTTGCCGGTGTGGGAATATTGGAAAGACTCTTTTCGTAACGAGGCATTTCGTTTCCGATAAGGTTTTGCTTTGTGTTTACGTTTGGCAGACGTCTGCGTCAAAGTCGGTCATTTTTCAGTCGCTTTGCCGCAATTTCAGTCGTGCGGACACGGATGCCATCCTCTCTCTACCAAGTTCTCCTCTTCGGGTAACTCAGAGGACACGTTCAAATTGTTTCTGGATTTTCTGAATCATCGAAATGCTTACTTGAAACATTATTGATTAATCGTTAATTTTACTATCTGGCTCATTTGTGTCCAAGACAGTGGCGGCTCTGGGATTTTGCAAGTGGGGAGGGGGCGTTGGGGTGGCAACTTCTAATCATGGGGGGCCAACCATTTGTTGTTTAATGTATGTAGCATTAAGTATAGGGTCCCAACTGGGGGGACCACTGGGGGCCAGGCACTCAATAGGGGGGGCACGGGCCTCCCTGCCCCCCCGGTGGAGCCGCCACTGGTCCAAGACTATGGATGGATTTAATTGCGGTTTGTTTGAATTTATGGTTCAAAGGAGCTGGATTCTTTTGACTTTCTTTCCACCATGGAAAACTTCTCTCCATATCTTTCCAAAGAGCATCTTTTCTCCTGAAGTCAACAGGTCATGACACTCCGCCTGGTAAAGCGCATTGCTATGGTGAGCGGATCTTGTGTGGAAGAAAGATAACAGATCACCAGCTACATCTCACTAAGCTTCTCAACAAGCTGCAGCTGCAGATCTTTGGGTGGATTGGACGCCGATTTGAAGAATCCAGAGGAGGCGGAAGAAACTGAGAAACTTCTTCTCCACTGTGGGTTTACCCTTTGCAGAGGATATTAATTTCAGTAATTTTTTAGCAGCATCGATAAAGATAATGTATATTTTATTTTTTATTTCTGGTTACAAAACAACATACAACGTTTTAAATGTAATTGTCCTTGTGCACAGACTCAAATGATAAGTGGACTGCTTGGTTAATAAGTTACAGGACATGGTATTCTATTCTATTCTATTATATATGACAATTTATATAGCGCGGTAACATAGCTGGGGCCAAAGTCAAGGGCGCTTTACATTTAATGGTAACACTGAGGTTTAGTAAATTGAAGATTATTACGATTTCCGTGGATAAACGTGTTGAGTTTGTGTTTGTTTGTGGCATTCTTAAACACAAGTAGTGTTTCTTTCAGACTGTTCACATCTCATGGTCTCAAAGGTGGAAGAGTTGCTGCTTCAAATTAAGAACTTGAAAGATTCAGATGTGGTACGATAGGAATTTATCATTATTCTATAAGTCTGGGCTTTGATTTTGCCAGTTACTAAGAACTCGTGTATAAGAAAAACACTTAAAATTTTAAGTCATCGGTTCGGTGTTGTCGTGGGTTGTCCACCATAGACTCGTCCATTTGTCTGGCATGATGTCCTGGATTTGGAATGGTTTCTTATGTGATTAGGATATGGTGTGGCATCTGCTGATGCTTGGGTTAGACTACTTTGTGACTTTATTAATGTTTTGAAGAATAAGTAAGCATACTGGTCACAGGATGATGGTGATGATGATGATGGTGGTGGTGGTGGTGGTGATGATGATGATGATGATGATGATGATGATGATGATGATGATGATGAGCTTTGGCAAATTGCTTACCCATTAATTGCTCTGCAGTTATATGAATCTTCACTTTCTGAATGACCTAATGTGTGTGTTCACAACCATGTATTAATAATTCATTCATTCATTCATAACTGACAACTTATATAGTGCAGTATGCATGACAAAAGGTCAAAATCGAGAGCACTTTACAGCAAATAAAATATCTCAACTGTACGAAATATTAATACTGTTACGAAATAATAATACTTGTTATTGCTATGCATTTTTATGACTCAAACTATGTATGTATGTATGTATGTATGTATGTGATCTGTTGCTTTCTGTGTATGTGTTTTAGGAACAGATTTTATTGGAGCTTGAAACTTCAGTTCTTGCAACGACATTCCCAGCACTTGTAAGCTGATTTCAGTTTAGTTGCCAAAGAAAATCTCAGTCTTCTTAACTTTTTATCCGTCCGTTAAAAAATTTCAAGCCAACACCATGGTAGATATTTACCGGTACCTCTTTGCCCGAGTCTGTATTGTATTTGTCATGTAGGGGTCAGTTTCCAGAGCGCTGCCCCGACCCTGTTCGGGCAAAGCATTTCACGGTGAATAACGGAGCCCGAACTAGTTTTATTTAGTTTATTTTGAAATTTAGTTTCTCTGTTGAAATTACTGCTGGTGGTGGCATATTATCTGGTTCTGCTGGCGTTTGTTCAGCTTCTTGAGACTCAGAGAGTGTGTTTTGTTTTTGCAGGCATTGCTTCTTTCTCAATTGTCCTCAGATTTATCAGCAAAATCAAAGATTGAGTTACTCGAAGTCTTGAAGACATCTTTAACGACTATTCACCGAATTCTGACGAAAGTTCCTGAGTTAGCTGCTGTGGTAAAACATTTCATTGTAACTTTCTTAAGCTGTTGATCATATTTTGTTAAACTTTTTGCAATTAGAACTTTTATTATTACGATGGTTGGATGGATTGGATGAGGAGGTAGGGGGAGAGAGAGAAGGAGGGGAGGAGAGAGAGAGAGAGAGAGAGAGAGAGAGAGAACAGTTGATGCTCCGTTTGGATGAACTTTTCTCAAAATATGTCCCTGTCTTGAATTTTATTTTTGTTCGATAGCTGATGCTTTAATTTTTTAGGTTAGTTATTATCTGTGTAACCTATATAGGTTGAACAGTTACGACATTATTACGGTAGTATTTTATTTGTCAGGATGCTTGTGATGAAGTAAAGCAATCTGAGATTGAACTGAAATGCTGGGAAATGGAGACTTTGCAGCACAATGTAAAGAAATTCAAAGAAGCTGTTAAGGTAGGTAACTTTTCGTATTTGCTGACAATTTTCAATCTAGAATTTAGACTTTGACTTTTTTGATAAAAGGTTCTCGTCTTCAAAATTGTCTCTTTTGGGCGGGAAGTTAGCAGAGTGGTAACAACGTTGGGCGATGGAGCAGGAGGTCACGGGTTCGAGTCCCGCAGGGGCCCTAAAGGTCGATTCAGCCTTTTTTGTGGTGGTAAAATGAGGAGCAGGGGTGAAAATCTCAGCGATAAATCAAACAGGTACACTATGCGATACACTAGCCCCGTATCCATGGCATTGCACGCCTGGCTGAGGGCTATAGAAACGGAGATCAGCGCCTCCCTATGAACCCATAAGGCTCGGGAAGGACTTTGACTTGGCTTTTTTGATAAAATGTTATCTTAAAATTGTCTCTTTTTGAATTCTTATAGCTGCAACATTTTGTAATAGCATTAACTGCTACTAGTTAACATGGGAGTCAGAGACAGTGCTTGTATTTCATGAGCTGGCTGCCAAAGACTATTATCTTAGTCTGTTAAAATGATTTCTTTTATAGTGATATTAACACTTTGAGCACGGCAGGCCATGGTAGGCTTATATAGCTCAATCGCTAGGGAAGCTATCTTTCAAATGGTTAATAATGGTTTTATTTTATTATGTTATTTTTTTATCTGTGCGTAAAAGATCTTCACGTTCCCTGGAGCAACAATATTTGAAGTTGAGTTCGATAAAGAAAGTCGGTTGCAGCACTCGTGAGTTGCTAAACGATGACTTCTGTGCTGTGGTGTTTTATCTTTGCTTCTCAGTAGTAATAATTATTATCCACTGAAATCTGTGACCTCCTTAGCATTAACCCGAGTAATGCTCGGGCAAGAAAACCACGCTAAAAGCGTTAACCCCGAGCATTACGGTACTCGGGCAAGATATTAATTTACAGTGTCTTAGTTTCAGTTTATCAAAGCAGTTTAAGCTAGTCTAAGTCTAGACAAATTCACTTATATATATATATACATATATATATATATATACACACACATATATATACATATATATATATACATATATATACATATATATACAATATACATATATATATATATATATATCTTTCTGTATTATTGAATATTGATATTCGGTATAAATATATTACATATTTGGTAACAGGTGAATAAACTGAATGTTTTAGAGATAATTTTATGGAATTCTGTGACTCCAAAGGAAACACAAAGATGTGCTATGGAACATATAATGGATTCTCTTGCCCTCCCACTTTGAAATTTGAAAACTCTTCTTACCTTCGCTTCATATACCATATAGACAATGAATCGTCTGTTATGTATGGTTACAAATTTAAGGTAAGTACTTAGCCATACCTGTCTCAACATGTATTTACATTATAAGTAGATTCACAGATGTAGCTTATCATCTCTGTGGATAGTCAGTAGATTTGGTCCGATATTATAAAAATTATTTACAAGATAGTATGATGATTATAATCCAGCTAAGGTACTGTCATTTGTCATAGGGTGTATTTTGTTTGGAAGTACTGTGGAGTAATAGAATGGTTCAGACCATGCAGCCAGCGGGTTGTGGACTAAGGTCCGACCCAAGTAATGGTACAGCGGTCATGAGGATGTTGACCATCCTTGGTCATCTTAATTAATTTCATTCATAGGTGCGTGCAAAGAAGGCCATTGTCCCTCGGTTTCACTGGTTGTATGATGTCTACCTTGGTCTATGCCGGCTTTTTGGACTTCTTTCTGGAACTCTTCTAGATAAAAGTCCAGGTATTATGATGCTATTGTGAAACTTGGATGACTGCCTTCTAGAGACATTGTGAAATATTTGAATCTGTATTCATTCTATTTCATCTAGTTATGTTACTGTGCCATATAAATTGCCGTTAATAATAATAATTGTAATAATAATAATAATAATAATAATAATAATAATAATAATAATAATAATAATAATAATAATAATAATAATAGCCCAATATTTTCTAAATAGGCTGTAAAAGTTATAAGCAGATAGGTCAGAGTTTATTTGAGATGAATAACTTTTTATGGATTTGGTTTTACTTTTTTTGGCTTGAATATATGAAGTGGCATATTGGCAGAGTATCTTGTAGAATGTTTAAATCTGGTAAACTGTGTGACATGGATTCATATTCCATTTGGTATCAGCAGTCTAATTTGCTGGTCTATAAAACAACAAAGTGCTTATTTGGGTGTCTGTATGTGTATGCATGTGTGGATACAGTTGTTATCAATAATAATTGAAGTGAAAGTTTAAATTATATATATATATATATATATATATATATATATATATATATATATATATATATATACAGTACAGGGTGGCACAAAAAAAACCGGACTAGTCACATTTAGGTTTGCATTTAATATAGTCTGTTTTCTGTGCCTCCCTATATATATATATATATATATATATATATATATATATATATATATATATATATATATATATATATATATATATATATACATGCACACTGAACTTTTGTGTATTCCAGTTTTCCCTAAATCTGTCATGTCAGCAGAAGATAAGATTGAAGCAGAAATGTACCGAAGTGAACTGTGGGCAACAATCTTCCGTGGTGGACTTGTTATAAAGAAGTTCGAGCGCTCGCTGTCTGGAAATTATGTAGGCTATGGGAATTTATACTGCATGCATGTTTTTTTATATAGCACAGTGGTTCTTAACATTTCTTTTGTGATGCTCCCATTGAAGATTATTAGAATTCACTCTTGTAAAAGTGGTAACATTTTAACTTGAAAACCAAAATTCATATCATCATCATCATCATCATCATCATCATCATCACACTCCATAGTACATTCTTCCTGTAGTGTTTCTCAGTCCGGGCATTAAACATTGAGTTACAGTTAAATGAGTTGGAATTTTCATTGTTTTCCAGTTAGTCTTTCAATTCTGCAAAGACCAATATTGATGTTGCAGCCTTTGTTAAGCTCAAAAACTTGTCTGATTAGAACCAGTTGACATCAAAAAAATGTTAAAACACAACCAATAATAACACAAATCAACTGAACAAAAACTCAATGCAATAAACTAAAAATAACTAAGAAACTAAGAAACTAAGCACGGAGAAGGCAAAAGTGTTCCTAGAAAGGTAATTGCCTATTTTTTATTTGATGATTACTCTTGATATCTTTCTACTTTCATTTTCGTATTTATTAAAATTATTATTATTATTATTATTATTATTATTATTAGCTAAACAATTTATATAGTGCAATAGGCATGGCAAAACCCGACGGTGAATAGGTGAGTCTTAAGATTTCTTTGGAAAAGTAGAGAGAGAGAGAGACAGAGACAGAGACAGAGAGAGCTTGCTATGCTAAATGTAAATGTTTTATATTTGATCAGCATAGAGTCATTTTTATGCTACAGTTCTGGTCCTTTTTCTTGGACCATGCAGTAAGTAAGGAGCTTAGCAGTGATCATTGATTAGAAAAACGACCTATTTGAATGAACCAACGACTGTCAGGAGCATTATAATGATTTATCTGGAAAAATTCTATGAAATTGCCACCGCTGTAGGATTCTTAGACAGTGTGAGAGAGAAACAGGAGATGAGGTTATTTCTTCTTAGGTGTAAAAGTCACCGGGTGCGAAGCCATGACATCGGTGGAGAGGAGATCGATCGAGCGGTGCGTTCGGTGTTTTCGGCTCTTCTCTGGCACACCCAGTCGCTTCGCCACGACGTCAGCATTTACCGTAAGGTTTACTCTACGCTTTACTCTACACTGCATCATCTCCGATCTGGTCACAGCGTTAAGCTGCTTGTCCCCCTCCCGCCAAGACCGTGCAACTTGGCGAGAGGTCCATTACGCATGGGAACCCTATCCTCTGGAACGCCCTACCTAACAATGTGTCCATGGAAACTAACCTCGAATTGTTTGCAAAGAACTTGTTTGATATATCGTATAAGTGCAGAATGTAAAGTGCTCTTGACTTTGGCATTCAGCTATGATTATTGCACTATATAAATTGACGTTTTAACATAACATAACATAACTGCAGCACAGAGCCACTGCTTAGTTTGTGTGGACATGCGGCAGTCCTGCAAAAGTTAAATCATAATTTGTTTAAGTTTATTTCGGTTACTCGATATTTAATTCACATGGAAATCTAATATATGTAATCATTAGATATATTTACGTAGTCAAAGAGCAATTGATCAACTTAGTTTTTCTTAGTCTGTTCTATGACTTTATTGCCCTCTAAAGGATCATTTATTATTAAAATAGAATTATAGCTCAAGAACTGCAGATGTTCCAATGGGTCTTTGTGTATTTGAAATCCATTTAAACGTGGATTTATCGCTTTCTGCAGCCTTTTTGGGTATGTGCTCTGTGCACAGTTGCAATATAGAGCAACAGGCTTGATGAGCAGTCTTCAAGATTATGAGCAATCAGCTGTTATGAATGGCTCTCCAGGTTATTTTGTTTATGCAACCAATAACCATAGAGTATGCTTGTCAAGGGGCAGGAAGTTAGCCAAGTGGCAACAACACTGGACAATAGAGCAGAAGGTCACGGGTTCGATACCCGCAGGAGCCCTAAGGTCGACTCAGTCTTACTCGCTAGAGAGCAATGGTTAACTGAGGAGCAGCATTAGGCTACGAGGTAAAACGTGGATCTGGGGAAAGTAATGGCAGCCTATCCCAGATTAATGGCTTATACCACCTACATTGCTGATTGCCTAGACCGGAGATAAGCGCCGGAACCCAACGCTCGGACTCGAGTACAGGACCTACCTTTACCTTTTATGCTTGTTGAATGTATTGTGGTCAGAATAATTTTTTACTAGATAGTTTGGATGTTTATTTTATGAAACAGTGAGAAACGAGTTGGATGGTAAGATATCCGGTGGAATTCATGAGGCGTACGGAGCTGCTGAGAAGCTAAGACTGGTTTTGGTACGATTTCATTCTTCACTGTGAAATAGTCTTTGATGATATTGAATTTGTTTGATAATTATAACATACAGTAATTAAAACTTAGTACAGTAGATGTTTTAACCCTTATGTCCTTTGTGACCAATATTCTGTCTTTATATCTGTGTTTGTGATAGTCATTAGGTGTCGTGGCTTTTGCTAATAACTAATGACTGAGATTTGAGTTTTTGCTCCTAATTTCTGGTGATAATTTCTATTTTTTGGTAGAAAAACAACTCACTTATAGTAATTATGTTAATGCTGTGATGATGATAATGATGATATGATGATGATGATGATGATGATGATGATGATGATGATGATGATGATGATGATGATGATGATGATGATGATGATGATGATGATGATGATGATGATGATGATGATGATGATGATGATGATGATGATGATGATGATGATGATGATGATGATGATGATGATGATGATGATGATGATGATGATGATGATTGCTGCTAAGTGATTACGAAATGAACGTGAGTCGTGGATCCGTTTGTTTTAGATTTCAAAGAGACAGATCCAAAGGAAAGAAGAGGAAGAGATGTTGCTAAAGGACGAGGAGGAAAGAAAACCGGTTGTGGATGTAGTGTCCCTTGTTGAAGACAAGGCGAGATTTCTGCTTCAATTTGCTGGCCTTTCGAAAGTTGCACTAAAAACAGAGGTAACTGAAAACTTCTAAAACTTTGATATTGTATAAAAAATTTTAATATATGTATTATGAAATCTGTGCGAAAAAACTTGGGGTGATTCACGGAAGCAATAAAGTGATGCAGAGTTCTTGAGAAAATAATTTTAGGTTTGATTTGCTTTTTTTAAAATATCTGCAAACCAAGACTGACTGTAGTAGTAATAGTTTCTGGCATTGGTGGTCCTTCCCAAGTTAAATATTCTTGTGGAAGTTAACCCCTTAACTGGGTGCCCCGAGTAACGCTCGTCCATTTTACATTGAGTTACAAATAGTTGCCCAGTTAAGGGGTTAATAAAGGTGTGCTGTGGTTTGATGGAAAGAACTGCAGTCAGGCGTGGTTTTATTGTCGGCAAGTTGTTGAAATTCTTTTTGCGATAGAAGAATGGAGATATTCACCATTTACTATTCACCATCGGTTATACGTAGTATTGTAAAGCGCTCTTGTCTTTGGCCATTTTTGCCATGCTTATTGTGCTATATAAATTGTCTAGTTAATAATAATAGTAATAATAATAATAATAATAATAATAATAATAATAATAATAATAATAATATGGAATTGATACTGGCTGTTACAGTGGTACTACAGTATTGTAAAGTGCTCTTGTCTTTGGCCATTTTTGCCATGTTTATTGTGCTATATAAATTGTCTAGTTAAGAATAATAATAATAATAATAATAGTATAATAATAATAATAATAATCATAATAATAATAATAATAATAATAATAATCATAATAATAATAATATGGAATTGACATTGACTGCTCAATGTAGCGGTACTGGTGAATTGAGTTGCTGTACTGAGAAACGTGTGATATTAAAGGGGAACTTCAAATGGGTTTCACTGTAGAACCAAGTTCAGAATTTAGTAGCTTTTGTGTGTGTGTGTGCAAACGAGACTGCTAAGTGATGTTTTGATTGTTTGAGTTTCTTATTAGACGTATACAGGATTCTATTATTCGCGTATAAACTGTGTAGGAGTCGAAGAGAAGACTCGAGGGTCGCATCAGTCGCCACGTGTCGCTGAGTCGTTGTCTGAGCCGTGAGCCAACCGTTGATCTCGAAATTCCTGTAAATATCGTTGCAGCAGCTTTCAATGCTACTTTCGATTACATTGCTACTTTCGATTACATTGCTGTGGATACAGATCACAAGGCATAGCATTGTTAGCGTTTCAGTCACTGTTGACAACTCGCTGACCTTGTTCCAGCCTCTCTAGGCATTGACATGCATTGTGACTGTTCATGGAATCACTGCAGGCACTTGCATGTTTGCTTACTTACTGAAATTGTGACGTCTGCTGATCCATTGAAATGGCACTATCTAGAACAGGTGGTCGGCAACCTTTTTGACGGGGAGGGCCAAGTTGCTATGGCAGTCTGCCTGAGGGCCATGTATATTATATAATTTTTCGACGGGCCCCAGAAAAGTTTTAAAGTTTATGTTTTTTGGAAAGTTTGTGCTGGGAAAAGTTGAAAAGTTCTCAAAAAATATACACTTTGACTGCAAAAAATTAGTGATAATCCTTTCTTGCTTGTCAGACTTTAAAAGAGGGTGATGACTTTTTTACCAAAAAAGATACAGGGGCTGGAGGGCTGGATTAAACTCACTGGCAGGCTGGATTTGGCCTGTGGACCCTAGGTTGCCAACCCCTGGTATAGAAGCAGACTTTGAGGTTCAAAGTGTAAATGTGTTATTAAGTTGATTTGACAATAATGGATTAGTGATTTTGTGAAACTGATTTGTTTATTGTTTCAACGATTTCTGTCAGGTTGGGACGGGCAAATATCCGTCATTCCATCTGGTCTTTGAGTTCGTTCAGGATGCAGCTTGGTCCTGTGAGAAGTGAGTTTGCTCACCTTCTGTTAACTGCCACATTGAATTTGGATAATTTTGACAGTTAGCAGTTGATAGTTAGCAGTTGATAGTTAGCAGTTGATAGTTAGCAGTTGATAGTTAGCAGTTGAGAAATGTCTACTTCAAATGTAGTGTGATCTATAATATTGCCTTCATCTTCGGTATTTTATAATTTTCTTTGACTCTGTTCTGTTTAATGATTTAATTGCAGTCAATATTTGAAATCTTCTTCTGGAGATTTGTCTAAATCTGTAGTAGAGAAAGCATCACAATGATCTCTGAATTAATGTATGTTGTTGTGAATGTGAACATTTTAAAAATAATTTAGGGCTGAATTTTTGTGGTGTCTTTATGATTCAATGAAGTATATTTGCATGTTCTGGTCCTTAGAGTTGAAGAACTACTGAAGAGACGCTGCAGTCATTGTGAAAACCTGTGGAAAGCGTACATGCTAGTGTGTGAATGTCTTCGGGTGGTTTCTGACGGTCATTGCAATAAGGTGTGTTTATTTTAGAACATTTGTGCAGAAGTTTCATGTAGCTTGAGTTTCATTCAACATTGAATACATTTGAATATAAGAAATTCTTGCTTCCTGTGCACTTTTGAGTTAATTGAATTCAGTTTCAATGAGTTTCAACTGACTTTGAGTTTTGTCAGGCAGAGTTCTTCTGGACATTATTTACTTGACGATTGATCTTGCGAACAAAGTCGAGAAAGTTCGGAAAGGATTAATTTCGGAGGCTTTAGAACAAGTTTGTGTCGGCTGGGAAGCACATTTTTTAGGCACAGAGAGATTGTATTGCGCTGCACATTGTGGAACATTGGCTATATGAACATTGAACATATGAACATTGGATGGCTTTTGTTTTTCTTAGTTGCCATGCAAAGTCTTTCTGAATGAGCTGATGTCGGCCCAGAAGAAATTTGGTCAACATTACGCCGATGGACTCGATGGCTGTGGTCTTGCTCTGGAGGCCAATATTCGACGTTCCTATTACGAACTCCTGAAATTCATGGTCTCGACGCTAAGGAAAGAGGAAGACAAGTGGGTACACACAGTCCATCTCTTAGATTAAGTTTCGATTGGCTATGACTCTTTGAAGGATGAGAAGTTGGCAGAGTGGTAACAACATTGGCTGATGGAGCAGAAGGTCGCGGGTTTGAGACCCGCTGGTGGAGCCCTAAGGTCGACTCAGCCTTCTTTCGCCAGATGGCGATGGCAACTGAGTAGCGGATTAATTCGCGGAGTAAACAGGCACGTTGCTTGAAGACACTGGCCTGGCCCTGTATCACGTAACTTGCACCAGTCGCCCTATGAGCCTTGAGGTTAGCCTTTAGAATTTGGGAAGGACTTTACTCGTTTTTATGACTCTTTGAAAGCATGTTATCAATGGAGAAAGTGTCTTAGGTGTAAATGCTTACAATTGAGGATTTGTTTAATGCAGGTTTAAGCAAGGCGGATATGACACATTTTCTTGTTATACTCTTCACCTCCTCGATATCAGTTGGCAGGTATGATTACTGTTTGGTTAATAATTGGATTGACCATAATAAGTAACTTGTAGAAATCTCAACTGGAATCATCATCATCATCATCATCATCATCATCATCATCATCATTGCTCACTGCCAACCCATTAATGGCAATAGCTAGTCAGAAGCCAGACACCTCCAGGCCTTCCTGTCTGATGTCAGTTTTCCTCCTTCTGCAATTGTCAGTTGTTTTTCTTTTAGATCTTCTTTTGTGTTGTCTACCATTTTTATGGACCTGTCTCTTTCTTTTTTACCTTCCTTGTATGTGTGTATGTATATATATGTATGTATGTATACTGGACTATTTATATAGCGCCGTAAGCAAAGACAAAGGCGCTTTACAAATGGTATGACTCCCGAAATAGATGGTTTTTCAGTATGTTTTTAAAAATGGGTTGGTCTTTGATCTTTCCTTATTATGTGTAGAGTGCTTTTTGGGAAGTCTGAAGCCTTCCATCCTCTTTACATGTTAACCCCTTAACCGTGTATTTAACTGTAACTCAAAGTAAAATGGACGGACATATCTGGGATCCCCAGTTAAGGGGTTAATACCATGTTAGTCTCTTTTTTTCAACTGGAACATTTTAGGAAATAAAATTTACTCTCCACCTCACTCAGAAATATTTTCACTATTTTCTGCACTAAAACATATAATAATAAAATAATAATAATAATAATAATAATAATAATAATAATAATAATAATATCATGATAGTTTTAAAGTTGTTTTGCCAATATTTAGCCATTACTGGTTGATTTGTTGACATTAGCATTGCAACTTGTGCTTCGTATTTTATTGCGCTGTCTGACAGAAGGAGATGATGTGATAATGTGACAGTGCCCGAGTAATTTGCCAAGGCAATATATTGTTTGAATAGGACTAAGCTGTAACCTTTCTTATTAGCTAAAGTGTTGTTGGGGTAAGGGGCTTCTGTCCTGTTTTCACGTACTGTATTTTTGTATTTTGTTTGAAAAGGCATTTGACTTTCCGTTCTTGGTTGAGCTTCGTCTTCCGGAGCTGCTCTTTTCTTTGGCAGCAGGTGAATGAGACTGATTTGTGGTTGCTTCATAATATTAATTCGCCAGTTGATAACTAACATGTTGATATCCTAAGTTTGTCTGATTGTCAACTAATATTAGGCTAACAGCAGCTGGCATCTTTAACACAATGGATTATCTTGGCAAATTGTATGCAATCCTTTTGCTGACTTTTTGTTTATGGCATTTGTCCCTCCATGTACCGGGGTTAAGTATGTGTGTCATTTGTATGAAATTATGATAAATCAGTAGGTATGTAAATGCAGTTTTAACTTATCCAGTTGTGAATCATTTTATTCTGATCTATGCCGGTTGTGTTGCCGTTTCAGCGTTTGTGTCGGCAGTCGAGCAGAAACCGCCGTTGTATGGAACCGATGAAACGCAGGAGGATTACGAAAGGAATCTGGCATGGGCCGCTAAGGCTTCGCTCAACGTTGATGCATTTCGTAGCGAACATTCTCAACAAGAGGACACTGAACAGGTTTTCAACCAGAGTTTTTGTTTGCTCTGAATTTATTTTTATTACCCAGCCAACCAATCAGAACGCTTGAAGGTAACCAGTGAGAACATCACACAGCCAACCAATCAGAATGCTCACACAGCCAACCAATCAGAATGCTTGAACGCTTGAAGGTAACCATTCAGAATGCTCACACAGCCAACCAATGAGAACGCTTGAAGGTAACAGACATACAGAGGAAGGATTTTAATATTATAGATTGTTATTATTATTATTATTATTATTATTATTATTATTATATTATTATTATTATTATTATTATTATTAAGCATAGAGATTATTGTGGCAACTAATACAGTGACTGAGTGGACACATTACAAATTATAGATTATAGTAGCTCGTGCGGAATAGCCAAGTTTTGAGTTTCTTCTTGAAGGTATCTGAATTTAAGTGTGCTGTTGAGATGAAAATGCTTGCGTGCATCTAAGAGAAGCTGTGGACTTTTGTTTGTTAAATATGTGAAATTATTATATTGTTATTAAATAAAATATGACTTGGAATTTATGCTAATGTTTAAATTTCATGTGTAACAAACTTGTGGGACATTTAGAAGCCTTGGATTACCTAATCTTTCAGCTATCATTAGAAGCATTTTTATTATTATTATTCTTATTGTTATTGTTATAGTTATTATTATTATTATTATTATTATTATTATTTATTAAATATTATTATTGATATGTAACACAACTAGACAAGCAACTCATTACAGACAGAATTGAGGGAAACTTTGGAATAAATAAATTGAAAAATAAGGAAGCACCATCATTTCTATATGCAATTAAACAAAATGTGGACTCTGCTATTATTTATTATTACTATTATTGTTGTTTTTATTATTTATTATTATTATTATTATTATTATTACTACTACTACTACTACTACTACTACTACTACTACTACTACTACTGCTACTACTACTACTACTACACAGTTGTTAACACATGTTAAGTTATTTACAAAGTGAATTATAAGTGAGGAGCAATTAAGGGCTGAACAACTTGCCCAAAGTTACTATGCTGTGGCTAGGGTCAGAGTCAAACCTGCTACCCTCCAGTTGCGTGGCAAGAATCCTACCTCAACTCCACTGCACCCCCTAATTGATAATAAATATAATAGTTTTCACAGCTATCTATTGAACTATTTCTGTGTTTGATGCTTATTTAGATAGAAGTTGTGTGCTGGTTGTCTCTGTAGATGTAGTCTTTGTATATGTTATTGTAGATGTTTGTGGATGTAGATTTGTAGATGTCTTTGTAGATGTTATTGTTTATAGGCTCCAGAGTAATGTGTTGAGTTTTTTTGCATTATGAGTTTTGTTGTGATTATTATAATAATCTATTAGTTTTGTTACAAAATTTATCTTCCTGATTTGTGTGTACATGTAACAGTCTTTATGGACTTCTGTGAATTCAAGAGGTTTGCTGTTTGAGTCTGAAACTCTGTTTTGATGTATTGCAGTTGGCAAAGTTCATTGTGGCGAAGTTTAAGAAGCTGTCCTTCAGGTGCGACTGCGTGCTATGACGGCGTGTCTGAGAACTACTACCGTTGCCTCGTCTGCGTCGATGTCGACCTGTGTCTCGAATGCTACGAGAAGGAAAAGATTCCCGCAGCGCCTCACTCTGCTGAGCATGAGCTGATACTCTTCAAGTATGTGCTTAACCTGTTAACCCATTGGTTTCCAAAGTGGGAGCCAATTTAATTTGCAATTATTAATTAATTTGCAATAATTTCACAGCACCCCTGGGGAGCCGCAAATTATTGCAAATTAATCATAATTTGATCAATTAATTTGATTAATCATAATATATTATTATATTTTTATAATAATAATAATAATAATAATAATAATAATAATAAATATGTACTGATTAATGTGGTAACTCATCCTATAAGAACTGCATGATCACATTGTATTTATTAATTAATTAATTTTGTCAATCATAATTTGCTTTTCAAGACTTTTGGGACTTTTGGTGTCAATTAAATGAATTGGGAATTTTTGCTTGATTTTATGTCACTCTGAATCGCTAGAGCAAACTTTTTAAGCCTTATATTGATTATCGTTGCAAGCTTTTCAGGCATAATTTCTGATTTATTTGCAATGCTTTGGCTTGTCATAGGTACATTTTTGTGATTTATTTGCAATGCTTTGGCTTGTCATAGGTACATTTGCGATGGCTGCAAGGGATTTATAACGGGAACAAGATGGCATTGTGAAGTCTGTGATAAAATTGATCTTTGCAATGGATGCTACAAGGCAAACAACTTTCCTTCAGAGTAAGTTTTGTTCTGTATAACTGAATCTTTATATATGCATAGCAGTGGTAGGAAGGCCATTGCAAGTGAAACTAATGTTCTGGGACTGGTTGCTAACAGTCTTCCGATATGTTGGGACATGTATTTTGGCTTTCTGTAAACAGGAATGACTATAAAATTCTATTTGCATAGCCAAATCTAAAGTAATTGATATTGTGTTGGAAAATTGCAGGAGATGTCGATTGATTGATTGATTGTTTTATTGATTGAGGTATATAGGCTTTGGATTGCTTATTATGCAAGTTTGTGTTGGAAGAACTTTCTTCCAAAGATGTATTGGTAATGTTATATACATAGAGTAGCTCATTTTCTAATTTTTTTTCCCATTTGGAATTGAAGCAGGATATGTGAGGATAGATAAAGAAATATTTTCATGCTTTTATCTTTTTCATTTGACTAACTTTTGACATGTCCAATTCAGTTTGTAGCAATAGTATATATCAGATTTAGTTAAGGTTGAGTAACATTGCAGTCTAAAAGGAAATTCATTTTTTGTTGTGTACCAATACTGAAAAGATTACAAACCAGCATTAATATCTCGGGGATGTGGAAAACCTTACGCATTCACTTGATATTGAATGTTCTGTTAGCTTTGATTTATGATGTGAACTTTAATGGATGTGTTTAATGCCGAAATAAAGTTGAAACAAACTTTTATGATCTAATGTTTTTTAGGTCAAGTCACACTGCAGATCATAGTGTTACCAGTTTTAATACTCCTAAGGGTAAGGACTTGTGTGTCATTTTTGGATTTCATTAATTGCTTTGTGGCTTTACTTTACGATTTTTCTTGTTCTGTCATCAGCCATTGAATTTTGTCTCTCCTCACTTGATTATTGTTTATGTCATGAGTGAGTGAGTGTGAGTGAGTGAGTGAGTGAGTGAGTGAGTGAGTGAGTGAGTGAGTGAGTGAGTGAGTGAGTGAGTGAATGAGTGAGTGAATGAGTGAGTGAATGAGTGAGTGAGTGAGTGTCAGTCAGTCAGTCAGTCAGTCAGTCAGTCAGTCAGTCAGTTATCAGTGTTCTATTTTGTATAATGTGGTTGTTTTGAGATGTGTTATAGTAACTGAAATAGCTAAATAAATTGGCTTATTTGATTACTATATTTCCTCTTTCATGACTTCCACCACATTTACCAAATACAGCAGATGCATGAGAATATATATCAAACATTGCTGCAATTTGTGGTTTGTTTAAAAAATGTGTTGCTTGCCATTTAGTAGCATAAAAATGCAGTAGTTTTCAGAGATTTTGAATGGATTACTGGAATAATAGATTACTGTATGTTTTTGAATTGTTTGTAAATTTGCAGTTACTCAAGAGTATAGTAAAAGTGTCATCAAGAATCCTTTGGAGTTCTACATCCACCAGCATTCTTGGATGCTCTTTGCGGCGCTGTCTTACGACGCGCTCGATTTCTTGTCAGGCAGGTCGTCCGAACAGAAGGCAGACGACAGTTATTTATTTGCCGCCCGTCAGTTGCTTGCGATGAGTTATAACCTGGCGTTGGATTATCTCATTTCGTGTCTCGACACCGACGATGTTGACAGTGCCGTTCTCAATCCCTCGTCAACAGGTGGCGCTAGTAGTCTGTTCTTTGTATTTTAGGAAAAATTAACTCTGTGCAAAGTGATGGGTTCTTCTTACTGTTTTCATCACTTTCACCTTCAATGTTTTTCTATTATTTTGAGTTTTTGTGACTATGATGATGTTTTTTTTATTACTAAGAAAATGAAAGTTCCAAAGCGGAGGCAAATACTCAAAGCAAGAAACCTCAAGAAGATATTAGACCTTTGGTTACAAAGACCATTGGGTTGGTCACTTCTCTGCTATCCTCTAAGAAAAAGGTGAACTATTCAATTATAATTAGTTTACTGATTGTGCAGTTAAAAAAAGTGTCTGCTTAAGAAATGTATTTCTAACTAAAATGGATGGATATTTCAGTTAAGGGGTTAAAAGGTGTTTCTCATAACTTATTTTCCAACTACAATGCCTGTCTAGTTGTGTAGAATGTTGAATACATGCAGTGGCGGCTCCACAGGGGGGCCAGGGGGGGCCGTGCCCCCTATTGAGTGCCTGACCCCCCGGTGGCCCCCCAGTTGGGACCCTATACTTAATGCTGCATACATTAAACAACAAATGGTTGGCCCCCCATGATTAGAAGTTGCCACCCCAACGGCCCCCCACTTGCCAAATCCTAGAGCCGCCACTGAATACATGATGCGATTATGTTGGGTTTAGTCTATTAATTCGGAAAATTTCTAATGTGGTGTTTATGTATTTTGCAAGATACCAACTATGGAGGATGTTACAGCGGTTCTAACTTCTGAGCAGTTTCTCTTCGCGTTGTTCAACATCGCCAGGTGACTGCACTTTATTGAGAGCAAATACTAGCCTCTTTAATACGTACTTTATTTGGCAATTGTATCTTCAGTTTTCCTATGAAGTCACTGGTTAGACTTTATTTGTGGACTTTTTGTTATAAGATGATAAAACTGGCTTCAGCTGATCTTTTCAATTTCTGTCATCATAGTTGTTTTTTGATATTTGTAATTGTACTTTGCAAAGTACAATTTTCTACTTATGGTCCCTCTCCCCATCAAAGACCACTTTATTTGGAGAAAGGTCTGTCACGCGCGGTAACCCAGTCTTATGGAACAAGTTGCCAGATGTGGTAACCAATGCGACCTCTGCAGATATGTTTGCAAAGAAACTGAAGACTCATTTATTTAACATCTCTTTTAACTGACGATTTAAAAGCGCCCTTGACTTTTGCTTTTGTCATGTTTATCGCGCTATACCAAATTGACATGATTAATTGATTGATTGATTGATTGATTGATTGAAAGGGCTGAAACAGTGATTGACTTAAAGACACGTCTGATGGCCCTTGGGCTTTTGAGCAAACTGCTTCAACAGATGGACATCAGTTCTCAGGTACTAAGTATACTTTGGATTGGATGTTTACTTTTCTTTTGCCCTAGTCTGGTTTTTAACCATTTTGCTGCTGCCAGTATGATGTGTTAGCACGTCATGAACCTTTAGCGCTCTGTGTGCCATCATGACGTGTAAAGATGTCAGCATACTGGTTGATGTTGGCACAGTGGTTTTGGGGGTATTTTGCACATACACTGACAGCAAAAGGGTTATGAATATTATGCTGCACTATTTCTGTATTGGCTCAAGTGTTACGACCACATTATTATTATTATTATTATTATTATTGTTATTGTTGTTGTTGTTATTATTATTATTAAGCTGACAATTTCTTGTGCACCATATTGCCAAAATGTCAGGAGCAAGGGCACATTACAGAGTCCAATAAAAATAAATAAAATAAAAGTCATCCAAAAAATTAATGGAAAGTGATCTAAGCAGAAGAGAATAAAATTTTCTAAACAAACAAGTCTTTAGATTTTTCTTAAAGGATGTCAGAGAAGAGGACCATGGGCTTGTTTGTGTGTAGTTTTGGATTTTCCCTCCCAATATTAAGTTCTCACAATGACCCTGCCTTGCCCAATGTCAATTTTGTCAGAATTGCAGTCATACTTGAATATGCTTCAGTTGCTAGTCGCAGGGTGCGTTCAGTATTTTGGTGTGTTTGTTCTATTTTGAAGACGAGCGAGTCGTTGAAATCAGGAGACGGTGAAGTGATGATTGTTGACAAAAAAGTGCTGAAAATGGTCCAAAGTCTGTTTCACTTTGGAGCTGATTGCTTGGAAAGGTTTGTCAAGTGCTATTGTTGTGGTTGTTTGGTTTCATTAGCAATGCAGCTGCTGTATTTGGGTCATATTGTTACACTGGATTTTAGAAACATATAAAGGAAAGTCTGTCTCATAATGTGTCTGTTTACTTAGCAGCTGCACTAGTTGTAGAGCCTAAACGCCCCATTGAGAAACTAGAGATCTTTTGATAACTTGATTGTTTTGAGTTGTAAATCTTTTTTAATTTGTTTATCATCCACTGTTATTATTATTATTATATTATTATTATATTATTATTATTATTATTATTAAATCAGTGATTTATTATGCTCTATAGTACTTAATGTGATCAACAGCACATTACAGAGTTATGCTTTTTGAAAATAACTAATTATAATGAAAAAACTTAAGAAAGAATAAAATTTAAGTTAAGAGCAGGTGAAAATTTAGCTTCCAGTCTGCGTGATTGTCCAGGCAGCAGGGGTTTTAGATATTTGCTGAAGGAGAACGAGATGATTTCACGCATGTCCAGTTGATGATTCCGTAACTGTAGATGTGACTCAGCAGACGACCTGCCACTGAGTGACATCATAAGCTGACTAATGCGGCCATTTTGTGTTTTGTCTAAAGACTTGGCCATTTTGTATTTTGTCGCAAGTCGCGTCATTGGTGAATTTAAATGCTTCTGTAGGCATGACCTAGACATGGCCAAAGCGGCTTCCGAGATGCTTCACGCTCTGCAGAGGAACGAGAACTGGACGAAACTTCTGTCGCACAGATGCTCAGAAATTGTCGACTTCGTGGAGAAAGTAGAGTGTTATATGTTGATTATTTTGAATGATGCTATCTTTGCTATGACTGTGATGATGATGGTGGTGGTGGTAGTGGTGGTGATGATGATGGTGGTGATGGTGATTATGATGAGTTCTCTATCTTATAGCTGATCCAATATAGGCGAAAACTTGTCAGAGGTTACAATACAGTGGCTAGGAACAGATTCAAACCTGCTCTATTCTGATTGTATAAAAGAATTTTGCATCACTCCACCATGAGATGGTTTTAAGTTAGATTAAGTACCTAAGGATAAGTAATGTAATGTAATTTAACAAAAAGTGGCTTCTATAGTACTACATTTGCAAGTGTTCTTTAAAAATATGCAAACCTTAATCTCTACTGTGATTGTATGACACAAATTTATGCTCTAAAACTCCACCAGTTGACTTATATAGTTTATTTAACTTTCAGATTAAGGTATCTGAGTGGATGGTAGTTATTTCTGATTTTGCTCTTGTTATGTACTATCAGATTAACTTAATTTCATTCTTTTTAAAATATGCAATCTTTTTCAAAACTCACTCAGTCCATTCCAAGTGATTTTGAGAGAATTGCATTTAAGTGTTTACTGACTTTTGTTCAAATTATATTTTATCAGTGTTTTTAACATTAGGCTTGTGTAATTTTACTTCTTCTTAATAGGCAATTATGATACAAATTGACATTTATAATAGTTTCATCTAATAATAATTAATAATAATAATTAATAATAACACTGTTTGTTCTTTTGTTTGAAACATGTCATGATATATTAAATGAAAAAATGTTTAAGCTGGTAAAAATATTTAACAAATAGTATATGTAATAATTATTACCTGTGCATGTGGATGGAGTGAGTTTTGGAATTTTACGAAACTTTCAGGCATGCAAATTTCGTGGACTGAGTGAGTTTTTCAAAGAATAGCTTCAATGGAAATGATCACACAGTTCATATTAAGTACTGCTATTTAGACTTTTTCTGATGATGCTGGTATTTTTATGACTATTTTGTTGTTGGTTTTCCAGGAGCCTTCCTTGTCGTCGGTCTTTGCTTTGTTTGCTTTCACTGGATTTCCAGAAGTAAGTCTGCGATGTTATTCGTCCACCGTAAAGATGCATACGCTGAATTTGCTCGGAGTCGCTGAAAATATTACTTTCGAAACAAGTTTTACATTTATGGACCAAATTATTTAGTGTCCTTTTGTTGCCTTTGTTTGGCCATACTTAATGCTTTGCTTGAAGACAGTCCACAGCAAGCACGAGCCATTTTCTTACATATTTTTAATATTTTAAATATTTTTACATTACATTACGTTTTATTTTCTTGTTTTAGGGCAGGGGTGGGTGGTAAACCTTTTTGCTACAAGCAGGCCATCACACTTGTCTTAGTGGTGTTATTGATTAAGCAGAACACTGTCAAATGCTTTGTTTGCTTTCAGATGCTAACAGTTGGTACATTGATCAGAACTTATATTGGCAGAGAAACAACTCTAGGCATCATTGTATCCAGTAAGGATGGTGATCAGAGATCGTCAGTTGTTGAGCTCGACAGTCGTCAAACCACAAAGGTTCTCTTGCGCTGGATGGCGGGGCCGTCAAGAGGGAAAGCAGGGGGACAAATGCCCAGGGACCCGGCAATCTGTAGGGGCATGGGTCAGTGGGTCCGCAAAATGGAATACTCTAATGTTACTGAAGGGGGACCGTCTAAGATATTGCTTGTACTACTTATTCTTCAACGCCGTGAAAAGTCTGACAAGCAAAAAAAGATCATCGCCGGTTTTCAAAATTTCTAGGGGCCCATGACTATTCTGCCCACGGGCCCGGAATTTCTCTTGACGGGCCTGTTTTTCTTCTCACTGTGCTGTATTGCTTGTGTTTATTGTTAATATTTTTGGCAATTAACTTTTTCCCGTTTAGTATGATAATATAATATAATAATATAACAAGGTTTAAAGTGGTCCAGTAGGGACTGCCCTGTGTGAGAACCACTGTTGGAAAGGAAATTTGTGTCCTGCTGCCAGCATTCATTTAATTAAGATTACAGCTGTTATAAGTGAGTTAGTTAATGAGTTGCATTGGGGCAAATGCTGCAGACACTAGCACCACTGGTGAATATTCTCAGGGCTAGCAGAAAAGGGGTTAACAAACCATAAACGTGAGTTTGTATCAATTGCCAACTTATGGGACAGTTGCTTGGTTTTGCTGGGGGTGTTTTCGTTTGCGTGAAATGTGATTATGGTTTGTTGTGTAGGTGGACAAGGTGTCGCTGGAAGTAGTGACCGGTGACATATTGCATTTGACCGATAATCAGATATCGCTGTTCTGCAGTTTTATAATCCATTCCGTCGGTCAGATCAAGAATGGTTTGTTTTCTGAATTTTCTACCGATTTTTTCCATCTGAGTTTTATATTTAAGAGTAGAAATTGTCCTGTTTGTTGCAATCTGGAGTGTCCAGATGTTTGTTGAGTTTCTGTATCTTCTCTTGACCGAATTGTTTAATTGTCGGTCAAAATATTTTGAATGGCCCACAAAGTTTCATGAGCTAGAACTGCATATGTGCAAAGCAAGTGGTTGATAATTATTAAATATTTACAGTGGTGTGTGTGTGTGTGTGTGTGTGTAGCTCGTCCCATTTTATTCATACCGAAAAGCAACTAAATCAATCGTAGAGTAATCGCTCACACTCATTTTCTGCACTCGTGAGATTTCCTAATACAGTGAAACCCGCTTAATTGCATAGGTGCCATGCAAGCCTTGCTTATGCGATTAACTGGGCTATGCGAATAGCCGGGACGCCTGATAATTAATTGTACGCACAAAACACTGGTTCGGGTTTTTATGTTGATATGCGATTATGCGGGTTATGCAATTAAGCGGTATGCGATTAAGTGGGATCCACTGTATTGCTGTGTGTGATGTACTAATTGAAAGGCATTTGCATTTTGAAGGTTTTGAATACAGCACAAAATCAATGTGGCTATTGGCCCTCGCTATCAAGGCAGCCTTGAATTCAGTTAGCTTCAGTGGATACAGGAACAATGAGAAATTCTACGAGCATTCATTTCTTAGTTGCATGAATTACCTTGCATCCCTGGGCACTGGGCTTCCTAAGGCTTTGCCCCTGCAGGATCTTGAGGTTAGTGTAGCATCTGTGTATCTCTGCTGTTACTTGACTGCTTGCATTTTATGTCAGTGCTGTCTGAAGTTGTAAAAGAATTGCCTAGATATAGTCTCTGATATTTCTTGATCGTAATCTGTTGCAGAGTACCATTGAAGCAGAGAATACTTTTGATTCTGTAGTGTATTGGCTGGTACTATAAAAGTTTGTGATAATGATGATGATGATTGATGATGATGATGAAATGGTGATGGTGGTGGTGGTGGTGGTGGTGGTGGTGATGATGATGATGATAAGTCTGTTTTGAAAATATGTGCCTTAAACAGTTTTAGCCCTGAGATATTTCCAACGTTTTTATGAAATAATGCATAAATTCTAAATTTTGTGAGTTTTTGTTATGAAGGAATTTATGTGAATTAATTGAAATTTTAAAGTTGTTAGTTGTGCGTAAAATTGAAATCATTTAAATTTATGCCAGCTGTGTGTTATCCGATCTGTTATGGGCATGTGGGTAATATAATAATATTCCAATTACAGATTCTTTCTCTGGAGATTAACCAATCTCCCAAGGAACTTTCAGGGCCAACGACTGAAGTTGAAGATGACCAATCAGAGGGTTCTGAAAAGAGTGAAGAGGAGGAAGAGGTTTGTTGCTGTACATCTGTTGCTTTATCACTTTTTTTGTCGTGTGTTTATTTGACGTCAGTGGAAGCTTTTGTTGTACATGGGATCGACCTTGTTCTTTTCAATGTAATAGGCCCTCAGGTGTTGCTTGTGATGGTCAAGGTGTCATTGTGTCAGTGCAGTCACTCGTAAATTTAAGTTCATTCGTTCGCTCAGCTGTCCGTCGAAATCGACAACGACGAATTGCACCGCTGTTTTCGGTGGGGTGGATGCAAAAGGGTTGAACCATGGAAGTTTAAAACAGAAAGTGGGTGTGCAATCCACAACCAGAACTGACCACAGTTGCAGAGACCTGTCAGTACGTCCCCGAATAAGTCGGGAGACTGCCTTATACGTGGCCCCCACACATACACTGTTCGTCGGCCAGTCTGGCATGGTTGGACCTTTCCAGGGTAGAGAGTGTCCTGAGTCAACAGAGCCCCAAGCAGCAGGTCTCAGCGAGCTTTGATGGCCCCGGTTGAAGTTTCGAGCTTTTCTTCTCCTAGATGGACTTGCCTAAAGAGGCTGTCAGAGCTCCATCTGCCCAATTTTAAATCAGGGCCCTGATTACCATTGCCCACGTTGACCGTCCATTTTCAGGGTTCCTGCCCACCTCTCATAGCACCCAAGGTGGTACTTTGGTGCAGTACCTTCATGACTGATGGTGTAGCCTCAGCAGGCAGTCCCCTACTTGGGCGTTCACCTCCGTGCCGCTTTGGGGCTGTGGGTTGGATTTGGTGGGTGTTAAAGTATTGACTTAAAGTTAAACTTGAAGTTGAAACTTAACCCCTTAACTGGGTGCCCCGAGTAACACTCGTCCATTTTACATTGAGTTACAAATAGTTGCCCAGTTAAGGGGTTAAGTTTAAAATATTATCATCTGAAGTAAAGTTAAGCATTCGTTAACAATGGCTGTGTTTGTTTTCACAGGGTCAGTCCGGTCAAGGCCTTTTGATGTTTATGACCGAAGATCAGATTAGAGAGTAGTATGTTATGGTCCTAAACTATTTCTATTTCTCATGTTCTTCTTAGACATTGTATTCAATTGTTTATTATGTAAGACTTTTTGTCAATATTGTATCATTTTTGAGTCGCTGTTATAACCAAGAGTCATAACAGTGCCTTAGACATTTGATTATAAACTGCAGAATAAAGTGTCTGTTGCTTGTTTGTCGGTCAGTGTGGGGTGTAGATGTCGGTCAAAATCAATGACGACAATGGCACCACTGTTTGGGTGGGGTGGGTGGATGGGTGGGTGGGTGCAAAAGGCCATGGAAGTTTAAGGTGGAAGGTTCTCAGATTCTTTTTGGACGTGATTTGGTTGAAGCATTCAGTTTGATTCTAATTTTGTACAGATTTTCTGTAATTGATAGTCATTTTGTTTGAAATTTTTCATCAAGTCGTAGACTGGTGCGTATGGGTGGAGATTTGAGCGAGTACACGTCTGGAGATGAGAGGGGCAAAAAGAAGAAGAGTAAGAATGAATGTCCAAGTTCTAGCAAGAACCAGGAAATTGATAAGGGACTAACAACCGTGCCAACGTTATTTGATGTTCTTAATGCTGAAGTGTAAGTTGATATGCGCTTGATATACTGGCATATATTTGTCAACAATCAAAGTCCCTGAGGACTAATTCTGCCTGTATTGATTTCAACGAGTTAACTTTAACGCTTACCTTATGATGCTATGGTTATTTGAGTAGATTAAGGGTTCATTTTTTGAACATACTTACATTTGAACATTTTGTTGACTTACCTTTGAATCCTCATTTATGATGTACTCTGTGGAAAATGACTGGAAGAATGTCATAGTGGAGATCTAGACTTCTTCTTCTGATTCGATTCGATTGATTCAACAGAGATGTTGGAGATTGCATCGAAGAATCACGCGTCTTGCGAAACCGGAGCTGATATCGAGTGCTGATGATGATGATGCAGTCACATCACGAAAGAAAATGAGTAAGAAATTGATGAAAGAACACTTGAAGAAATTCATCTCTGAGCCTGACTTTCCCCTTAAGGTTGGTTGTCACTGTAAATGCATGCGCCTCACCTGGTTACTGATGTTATGTGTAATTAATCGGTTACTGAAGGCTTTCTAATGTGTATTGTACAATAAAATGTTATGTAATGCTGGACAATGACTATTCTAGATGCACTGTTAGTGATTTTGTCATTTAGGTTGTTCGAGCGTTAGCGATTCGCTACGCACGGCGTACTCTGTTGGCAATTATCTCAGAATGGCCGGAAGATGGCGACCCATTTACTCCGCAGCGCATTGGCTGTGATAACATTGCGGATGTCTTCTTCGTGGTTAATTTGCTCAGCAGTTTGGAGGTCGATGGAACCGCCGCAAAGGTTGGCCTTGCGCTCGAAAGAGTTAACCTCCTGTCTACGAATAAATTGTATTTTCTTTTTTGTAGTTTAAGGGAAGCGGTTAATTAATTAACCCCTTAACTGGGGATCCCGGATATATCCGTCCATTTTACGTTGAGTTACAGTTAAATACACGGTTAAGGGTTTAAGAATCGTATTGCGTGATGTGAATGAGAGATTCTGCCTGTGGGATATTATTAAATGTGGCTGATGTGAATTTTGGTTTCTGGTTTTCCGCTTTGCTGCCATGTTGGTAAGGTTAAAAGACTGGATCTTGATCATCCCTGGAAACGTAGGTGTTAGTCTGGTTGAGGTGAACTGTGTTCCTCTTATCTGAAGAAATTATTTTTCTTCTGACAGTAAGTAGTGGTGGAAAACCAAAAGCAGAACTTGCACATCAGCAGGGAATCATGTTAATACATCAAATTGCTGATTTTATCATTCATAACTGAAGCAAATATTGAGATTATATTCCTCTTCTTTAGGTGCTATGCATTGTTACTTTAGCAACTGTGGATTTCCACATTGTTCAATGTTCAGTGTTGTTCTTCTCTATTCCTTCTCGTAGGCAGTCTATATAGATGTTTCTCTATCTTCCTTAACAGTTCTTTCCTCCTCCTTTCCAGTTACTGCCTTGTGCTACAGGCCTTCCTTCCACTTTATGCTTCCAAAGAGGGAGGGCTGCCCTTTTTGATGGTTATCATGAGGGGCTTCTTTCTATTCCAATTTCCATCAAGATTTCTATAGTGATGTAAATCGCTCTTGCCTATGGCCTAAGTCATGTTATAGCGTTGGATAAATCAGCTTGTAATAATAATAATAATAATAATAATAATAATAATAATAATAATAATATAGACTGTATGGTGTAGTTTAAGAAACAGCAAACACATCAGTTTAGATGAGGAGTGTGTTGACTTTAGTGCTGTGCTCTTGTGCACTGATAACTGTTGATTCTGTTTGTATTTAGATTGTGAAGCGATTGATCGGTTACTGCCAGCCGACCGACGTTGTTACGATCGCCGGTGCTTGCGGCCTCTTCGTCGGAGCGTCCGAGGGTCAGGCAGTGTCAATCACAAGGCAGATTCCTCGTCCAAGTGGAGAGATTGTCGGCGATGGTGGTGGTGGTGATGGTGGTGGTGGTGGTGCCAGTGTCGACGGAAAAACCACTTGGCGGGACGAGGTTTACATTCCAGGAGCTACCGCTCTTAACATTAGATTTGAAGAAAGGTAACGAGACCCAACGTTGCCTTTGAATTCAAACTGAGCGCGGGTTAATTTCCTTTTGGTCAAATCTTCTCTTTTACAGCTGCCAGGAAAGTAAAATATTTTAAAAAGAGCTTGGAGATTTGAACTCATTGCCTCAGCATGTGTGCATTGCAAATTCATTATAGATGTAGATGTAGAACAAAATTACAACCCCATCTTTTTGACGTGGCCTGTCCACCATAGACTGTCACCCGTTTGTCCGGCCGGATGCCCTGGATTTGACGTGGATCTTTAATGATTTGGATTTGGTGTGCTATCGGCTGATGCTCCTGTGCATTATGAAGTGGCGCTCTAGAAGTTTAAGGTTAGATTAGAGATTATGAAAATGAGCAGGACTGGATCTAGAATTAATTATGAATACAATATTGTTATTGTGTGTTTTTGTGTTTTGAATTCAACTAATGATGTTTTGAAATTACCAGTTTGGGAAAGTGCATAGTTTATATTGCAACAACAAGTCTGCTGGCATTCTACCACTTGTGCAGTTGTGAATGAAAATCACTGAAACTGTTTGTTGTTGTTGACATTCTTCTGACTTTGGTTATGACCTATACTAGAAGTTTTGTGACTAAATACCAATATTGTGGAATGCCCTCCCTGAGGACATAACGAGGGAGACCACCCCCGACCGATTCTTAGCGAAACTTAAGACGCATCTTTTCAACATTTCCTACTAAAGACTATTGTAAAGTGTTCTTGACTATGGCCTTTGCTATGCATATGGTGCTATATAAATTATCGTTTATAATAATAATAATAATAATAATAATAATAATAATAATAATAAATAAATAAATAAATAAGTAGAATTATGTTCAACAAGCATTCGTTGATTGTCTTGAGCTTGATTTTTTTAGGTTTTGCATTGAATCTGATTTTGAGTTAAAGTTTTCCTCTTTTCCTGATTTGAGTGAAAATGTTCAATGTTTCGTGAACATCTCTTCCGACGAATGGAATGATTTCAATATCACTGGTTAGTGGAAAATTTTACTTTTGATTCATCTATGAAGCAGTCTTACATATTATTAGATTTTCATGAATATCCACAAGGCATCACTTTCAAAGCGGATGTTAAAGATGTGTGACATTAACCTTTCCCCGCCCCCCAAAGTTTTTCGGGGAAATTCTCAATTCTGTACAGTGGGGTATCAACTTTAAATGGAGAACAGCAAATTAATCACAAAAACTGAGCATGCTGACAGAAATACACATTAATTAACCCCTTAACCGTGTATTAAGCTGCAACTCAATGTAAAATGGACGGATATATCCGGGATCCCCAGTTAAGGGGTTAATTAACTATGGCTGCCTGATACTATTTCTAGACATGACGTCATTTATTATTAGACATCTAGTCTGAAGCCTACGTTCCTATTGAGTCACTAGCGACCTGGTCAAGCGTGATCGGGTTAAGACTTCACAGTAACAGTTGTTGAATATATAGCATAGATTTAAACGTGGGATTATTATATATCTATGTCATTTATCATAAGTGTGACATTTTAAGTGTGGTTGATTGTAATTGCGGTTTATTGTAAATGCCATAAAAAGCTCTACACACAGAGATACAAGGAAGAGACTTAAATGAATTGATTATTGATTATTGATTATTGATTCAGTTGCAGGTGATCGTGTCTATTGTGTTCTTGTGGCACCTGAAGCGACATCCTCGTGCTTTAAGGTCAAGGTCACCGGAATCCTGTCCTTGCCAGACTGTTTCGATATTGGCTACTTGGCGCTTGATACCATCTTGGATAAATCTGATGTTGTGAGGTGAGGTTCATATCGGTTTCTTTCTTATCGGTTGTAATCGGTCGACAACTTTAGGAACCCTCCTAAACATTACATAGACAACATTACATAGACAATTATAGAAATTCCTCTTGATCCTTGACCATATGCATAATAGTGATTACGTTATACTGTGACATTCTAGATTAACCAACTATCGGGATTCCAGGATCCCTTAGGGTAATCTTGTTTGTTTCCTTATGCTCATGGTAATGTCAATTGTCTTTATTTACTGTGAACATGTAATGTCCTTTTTCATTTTTCACCTTAATTAAGTATAATGTATATATGTTTATAATCGGATTGATGATTACTGTATGCTTTTGGAAATAAATAAACTCAACTCAAACCTCTTCCCTAAAACGTGACTGTGGGCATGGAAATGTCAGTTGCCTCTTGCCAATGCGTTTCAGTCATAGAGCTGTCAAAATGTGATTTCTGAATAGAATTATATTTAAATACATTACGATTACAATACAGTACTTACCGGTAATATTGCAAACAGCCCTAAAGCTCTTTGTCAGCTACTGGTTGGTTTTAGACTCTCATTTATTCATTAGTTGCGCTCTTTGGTCTCATCTTTTCGTTCTCGTATTTTCTTTTGTTATTCAGCTTCCTTCCGCTCAAATGTCTCTGGAAGCAGTTGATATTTGTGGCGAACAGTTCGTCAAAAAGCCATCGACTGAAAGTTATTCGCCTTCTGCTCAAGATCCTCTCTCTGCAAACAAAGTGAGACGTTGAAATTTTGCATTTTTAAAGGCTGTTGATTCCTTCTTTTATTTGCTGCAAAACGACGTCGATTGACTTATTATCTCTAATGCCACATATGTAAAATAATGCTGGGCTATAGTTTATAGATTATGAATAATTTGCCTGTTTTTATTTATATCAATTGCATGAGTAACATAGTCAGCTCTTGGTATTATTCACACCAAACGCAGTAGTATATAAGGTGCTGTGGGTATCAGTGTATCAGGGCGTGGTGGAGTATAGCGGTAGAATTCTTGACACGCAACTGGAGGGTAGCGGGTCTAAATCCAACCCTATCCACTGCATAGCAACATAGCATAGCTAGGAGCGACTCTGAGTGGAAATAGAAGAGGCACTATACAAATGTCACATTACATTACATTACATTTGGCTAGTTGTCCAAACTTATGATTCTTCACTCCATGAATGACTTGATGTGTCTTAATAACCATATAATAATAATAATAATAATAATAATAATAATAATAATAATAATAATAGTAGTAGTAGTAGTATTAGTAATAGTAGTAGTAGTAGTAGTAGTAGTAGTAGTAGTAGTAGTAGTAGTAGTAGTAGTAGTAGTAGTAGTAGTAGTAGTAGTAGTAGTAGTAGTAGTAGTAGCAGGGCGCGATTTGTAGGGGAAGGGATTCCCCACTGCCCAACTGCATCCCTCCTACTGCTACATCCCCACCACTACATCCCCCACTGCTACATTTCCCCAACAACTACATCCCCAAGCTCGACATGTTCCCTCCACTGCACTGCTCCAGGTCACAAATCGCACCCTGAGTAGTAGTAGTAGTAGTTGTTGTTGTTGTTGTTGTAGTGAGTGTGATTCAAAAGGTTTTGATTCCTTTTAATTTGTGCATTTGTTCTTTGTCTTTGTTTAGAAGAAGCAAGTGCGATGCACCATCCATTGACCTTAGTTACCTTAGAGGTTTGTGGATAATGTACAGGAAGCTTACGTTGGACAATGAAACTGAGACGATCATGCCAGCGCTTGTTCTTGCACTCACCGAACTCTTTTTCGTTGCCGAAAATGTTGCACAGGTTGGTTGTACCGTTGTCTTATCATAATGAAATGGAACTAAGCTGTTGGGTTTTTATTTTAACCCTTTTTTTGTTTACCTCAAGAATACTTGTCCATTTTACATTTATGCTACAGATAAATGAATGGGTAAAGAGTTGAGGTTTAGGTTGGTAATTTGCTGTTCAATTCTTCTGGTGATTTTTTTAAAATCCAGGAATTTCAGTTTTATAATCACCAATATGTAATGAAGATGGTCTGTTTGACCATCTCTGACCATGTTTGACCATCATTCAAGAATGAGATGATTGAGATAGCTGCGTGCTGAACGACTGACTCACTCTCTTAATTAACCCCTTTACTGGGAACGCCGGATATATCAGTCCATTTTACATTGAGTTACAGTTAAATACACAGTTAAGGGGTTAAGTTAACTCACAACAGTCTGGTTGCATATTCTGAAATCCAACTAATTAATAATCATTGTCGTTTCTGTTTGTGGATAAAGGAATGGAACATTGCAGAAAGTTTTGCATTATCAATGGAAAATGATACTCATCTCAACACACAGGTTGAACTAATTTTGTTTTCAGAATTTGATTGTAACTGTATTTTAACATTTTCTGGCTGTTCAACAGTATCCATTCATCTTGATATACAGGTTGGTGCAAAAAACTGGACTAGTCACATTTAGGTTTGCATTTAATATAGTCCGGTGTCCAGTTTTTTTGCACCACCCTGTATAATATGAATTTTTGGATAGATCTAAATAGTTTTATACATGTTTGTAACAGATAAATTCTTAGGCAGGAAAATATTGCATTAGTACCGGTATATCTTGTTACTGTTGGTGATAAGTAATTAAATTCTTATATGATATAATTTAAGTTTAAAATAAGCAGTCACTTGAATTCATTTATTTTGTCACACAGGATGAAAAGGAATGAGAGACACACTGAATGCTGGCTGCTGCTGCTGGAGTGTGGTGAAAATTTAGGATGCCGGTGTTTTTTGATGTTGTGTTCATCGAGTATATTCATACATATTACAGTATATTCGGGTGTGTTTGTTTCTTATCTGTGATTTTCGCTTTGTCATTTTTATCTTGAACTTTTTACCCATATTCTGCTGTTCTGCTCTACATGATTTGTGGTATCATCGTGTTTTGCATCTTTAAAATATGGACAAAAAGCATTGATGATCAATTTTATAGCAGCGCTCGAATGGTCAACTGCTTAGTAGCATTTTCTTGGGTACCTATCGTATTCAGAATTAGGCTTCTGAGAACTGAATGGATAGCTTTTGTCCTTTGAAATTCAACCATCATTTTGTGTCTGTTTTAAATATGTTGGAAAGTCCTTTTGTAGACTGTACATACTGGTAGCTATTATTTGCAGGTTGTCTTTCTTAGCACATTAAATAGTAAAATGCAGCTGTGTTCAGGTTAATAAAAAACAGTGTCAGTTAAGTAGTAAAATAACCCAATGGCCAGATAATTATGATTAACCTAAGAAATTCATAAGTCTCCCATCTCCCATTTATACCTGTGTTTGGCCTAAAAGCATGGCAATGGGTATTAACTCAAAATGACCCATTTGAGTGGGTCTTGACCCAAGTGAGTGGATCTTGACCCATGACCCATAACGTTTTTAAGATTACATGTATAGTCATACAGCTGATGGAATAATTGTGAATTCACATTATTTCCAAATGTCTTTGCTTCTATTCTGTGGTAATGATGCTACTCTGAATGATTTTTCATAAGAGGCACTATACAAATATTTTGTTACATTACATTACATTACTCTTGATTATGGTACTTGTGTTGGTAAATTTTGTTTGGTTTGTTTTGTGATGTTCTATTGTGGCATAGTTATGTGCATTTTTACCCTTGATTATATTTGACATAGCTTTGAACAGATGTTATAGATACAGGGTCACATAGGTCAAAGGTTCAGGGGGTCATTTTGAGTGACCCATTATAGCAATAATGATAGCAACAGGGTTTGAAGTGGTTCAGTAGGGTCTGTCCTGTGTGAGAACCACCATAAAAGAAAGGGTCTTGAACCCACGACCATCAGGGGCTGTCCATTAATTATGTCAACAAAATAGGGGGAGGAGGAGCTTGAAAAAGTTTTGACACTTGTTGACAGGGAAGGGGGTCGAGATAAATTGGCGTCAACAATTTCATTTTTTACCATAAATTTAATAAATCAAAGATTACCGGTACTTTCCATAATTCTATTTTAGCATAAAGGCCAGCCATATAAAATATGTTTAGCTTGTAGGGGAGTGGTTCAAAGTTTTTGACTTAATTTCAAATGGGGGTTTATTGAAAGTTGGACAGTTGTTGACAAAGGGAGCTAAAAATTGCCTAGATTTTTTTGACATATATGATATGCAGCCCCTTGTAGGGGTTCACAGTTTTTGACATAATTTTAGGGGTCATCAAAAGGTTGACAGTTGTTAACAAGGAAGAGGGGTATACAATTGTCAACAAATTGTTGACGTAATTAATGGACAGCCCCTCAGATTAAAAACCTGATGATGCTCAACCGACTGGCGACTGAGCTGTGCTATCTCTCTTTCCCATCACAGACATTTCTGAAAATAAGAAATTTAAGTTTATTGTTTTCGTGATGCAAATTCTTTCCAGATTTTAGATCTAAGCCAAAGTGGACCAAAATTTCTAGTGCAGTGGCAACAGTGCAACAAGTCTTTTGCTATTCCATCCTGAAATATGAGCGAAACAGGGCCATGGATTTCCAATATGATATTCTACCCCCTTCCCCACTCTCTGCCCCTTTCCTCGTGGCTAGGCTGGTGCATGGATGGTGTTAATAGATTCTTGTGAGGTCTTTTCTGTTTGGAACTGGGATCGTATTTTTTAGATCTGAGGGTAGATTCATTTGAATGTTAAAGGCATGTCCATTATCGAGAATTTAGGGATCATTTATATCCTCTGAGTGCACAAACAAGTCTGCTTCTGTTGATTACATGCATTTGACCTTTGAGTCTGGCTGTGGTTAACGGACGCTGGTCTACAATTCTACGTGTTCAGCCGGGCTGGAATGAGTTCTGTTGACCTACAAACCCCCTCCTCTGCTTAATGTATGCGCCATCCGTAGAACAGCTAGAGACGCTTTAATGGCCGTGTTTGGCCTTTACAGCGTTTAGCTTTTGCGTATCGGACCGTTTAAATGAATTACCTTATATGGACAGTACCACAGTACAAGTACAGTTAATACACAAGAAGCGGCGTTATGCACACTGGCCAGTACTTGGCCTATATATTGAGCCTGGTTGTCCGCGCTCCACAGAGTCATACTGTAGATTGAAGTCAGAGAGACTGCACGTTGTTGGTTCATCTTGAAGAAGAGAAGATTCGAAAAGAATTTCACACTAAGTGAGTAGAGTTGAATTTGGCATCATTAAACAGCTTTCGTCGTAGGATGTCGTATTACTAGGAACGCAATAAACGCTGAAAACATGTTTTTAAAAACGACCTCTAGCCATGCATGTTTTTTGGTATTCAAGGTCATCTGGTGCAATAGAAGTCTTGAATGTGAATCGATAATTTTCACTTTTCAATCCCTTTCAAACGCATTTTAGCCAATAACGCAGATAGGCGCAAATCATAAAGTATAAACGATAGTATTCATTGCTATATCGTATTCATTGCTATATCCAAACGCAGGGGGCGTAGCCAGGATTATCCGAAGGGGGTTATGGTTCCCATGATTTCCAACTTCGGAAAATTATATAGGCATATGAGCACGTACAACTATATTGATACGCAATAAATTTTTTTAGGTAGAACAGCCAGAGGTTTTTAACCCCCAAACCCTCCCACCTTAGCTACGCCACTGTCCAAACCGACGCTCGTCTTTACCCCTACCCTAACAAGAACTAACAGGACTACGCCAAGTACTAACAGCACTGGTCTTAGATTAAGATATAGTTAACACAGTGTCGTTTTGTTGTTGAAACGTTGAAATGCTATGTACACTCAGGGCGTTATTTCTACTTTTGTAGACTGAAAATGCCTCCAAAGAAGCAACAACCGGAGAAGAAGGAAGCGGCGCCCGAGGCGGGGAAGGGGCGCGGGGGCGAAGCCGACGACACACGCAGCCCCTACTCAGGGAAAGGACGGCCCGGCGCCATCGGCCGCAGCCCCCACCAGCACCACGGGAGCCGGGAAGAAGGCGGCGGAGGCAGGTGGCAAGAAGAAATAGACGCCAGCAACGCTTCTTGACTTCTCCTTAAGAAGAAACTGTTCTAAAAGTTATTCGAGCTTTTCGCCAACAGAGACTAGAATGCAGATGACTTTTTGCACGTTGTTGGGTTCTGTTCTTTTTGACTATGATTACGGCGAATCAGTCTAGGCATAAGACTATGCTGTATGCTTATTTTTTTCTCAATTGGCTCAGTTTTTGTTATTTGTGCTTCATGTGGTATGAAATCTGCCAGAAATGGCATTAACTTTGAACGATTTGACTTTAATGTTTAGGTCGCTAAAGGGTTTTGTAAGTTTCCAACAGTTCTTTAGCCATTACAGTCTATGGCCCGATAGGTATTCACCGTAGCTTATAATTCTGTCTAACAGTTTCAAGTACATTAGGCCTACACCGAATTCAAATCGATTAGCTGTGTTCTTGGCGCGTTAATGAGATGTAGGGTCTATTCAACGTTCTGTTGAAACTTGCTGTGCATAATAAAGTGGAGACCCTAACTACACACACAAAAGTCTATTATTAGGTATACTGTGCGCCTTCATTCAACTGCGGCTGCAGGCTATCAGTAAGGACCAGAGAATATCAAAACATCAATGCGTCTTTTATCACTCCACAAACTTTCTGAAAACAACTAAAAGCCATCTTTTCTCAAGAAATCCTATCGCGAAATCCTTAATCAACGATAGGACTGCATTCTACTCGCCGCAAATCTTTTTATCATCCACAAAAATACTATGCTGCGACTCTGTGTACCTCGTGAATAAGCTCAGGTCCGTATTAAGGTCTGAGTGGGCCAAGTCGTCGCTTCCATAATTTGATAATTGCCCTTGTAAAATTCCCCGCCGCCTTCACTGAAATCCAGTGGCGGCTCTAGGATTTGGAAAGTGGGGGGGCAACTTCTAATCATGGGGGCAACCATTTGTTGTTTAATGTATGTAGCATTAAGTATAGGGTCCCAACTGGGGGGGGCCAGGCTCTCATTCGAGGGCACGGGCCCCCCGGTGGAGCCGCCACTGCTGAAATCTCTGACAACCAAAAAGGTCGTCGCTGGAAAAACGGTGGATCTATTTTTATGGTGGGCCTGGGGCTTCAGCCCCGCCTTATATGGCCCTGAATAAGCTGGTGCACTGTGTAAAGCGCTCAGGTAGAGCTATATAAATTTCGTTTTTTACTCTATCAGGATTTTAATTTATGATTTGACAATTATCTAGAATGCTTCTGTCTCTGAAGAAGTACAGATATCCATTATATGAAGGGTATCTTGGGCCTGTTACAGTGGCGGCTCCACAGGGGAGCCGTGCCCCCCTATTGAGTACCTGCCCCCCTGTTGGGACCCTGTACTTAATACTATATACCTAACAACAAATGGTCCTCCCCACGTGATTAGAAGTTGCCACCCCAACGCCGCCCCCCACACTGTCATATCAGTGGAGTAGAAAAATCCGCCACTTTCCACCCTATTGATGTGTCTATATTGCAAAATATAATAATGGTGGCTATACATTTTATAGATTTTCAAACCTTTAAAGCAGTCAGATATCTGATAGATATCCAAATTGCGGGTCCAGGCTCTTTGTGGGCATCGACTGGGCTTCAATCGGTGCAAATATGAAAGCCCTACGACACCACAAATTTTCGCTCAAATTTCGAAAAAACCCTGGAAAAAGGGTCCCTGGGGCGTCCAGGACGCCACTCCCCTGGACGCCACTCCCCCCACTTGTCCATGGAAAATTTTCGGGCGACCCAAAAATTCGTGTCGATATTTCACCCAAATTTCTATTTAGAACCTTCAAACGCCTTGCAGTGATGTTAGCATTAGCGTCGCCACGGGGGGCAAATGGGGGCAACTGCCCCCTCCAACCTTCCCCAGACCACCTACCAGATTCGCGCAAATCCGGTGAGAAAGTTTTCTGTGGAGGGGGTGGGAGAGGGGTGGGTAAGAAATCTGACACGCTAGCCCCGTTTGCCCCCCCCCAACCAAAAATTGCTGGCGACGCCACTGGCCCCACTTGCCAAATCCTGGAGCCGCCACTGGCCTGTTACAGGATACGGGTTTCGTTTGCTGTCATTCTATAAATGCTGTCGTCGAATCGCATTTAGTACAGATCTAAGCTTTTCCAGCGGAACAACGACATCGCCGTCCGTTGAATGCGCCCTGACATACAGGCGCCAATAGTTCTGCCCCAGTGCGTCGGCCATTCTCCAGAATATCGAATGAGACAGTCTTCTAAGCATGGCGCCTCCGGCTGTTACCGGCATCAGTTCGACAACGACGGTCCCCGCAGAACAGAAGCTCAGGTTGTACAGGGCTCCGCCGTGGACTCCTATCACGACGGCGGCCCTCTGGAACAGCGCCGTTACGTCGCCGAGGACGTGCTGACCGCGGAAAACGACGAGTCCGGCGCCGAACTCGTCGGTCAGCAGCTGGACAACCTCGCGCTCGTTAACCATCCGTCGGCCTCGATTGCGGCTGAGTTTTCGCGTCAGCAGGACCACAATTGAGGAGGAGGAGGAGGAGGGGGAGGCCGAGGTCGAACCCGGGGAGGAGAGACGGAGCAGGCGCTGAGCGCCGCGGAGTAGCCGCGGATGGAGGGAGGGAGCGACGCAGGTGTCGACGACGACCGGCGATTCGATGGCGTAGTCCATCGAAGTGGGGACGAACATCAGTCGGTCGTCTGCGATGCCGATCCGGCGGAGAATCTCGCGGACTATTCCGTCTCTCGGAGAGAACAGGACGAACCGAACCGCGGAAAGATCCGTGCGGTTAACGGCGGCGCCGCTCAACAGCTGAACGAGCTTCGGCAGGACCCCGTCGACGAAATGCTGGAACGTGTGTCCGTCGGGGACGAGGAGGGGACACAGCGGCGTCGCCTTCGTTTCCAGCGACCTTCGTCAGTTGACCGCGCCGGAAGTAGTCGTCGACGGTTGTGGCGGAACTGCATTCCTGATATCTGTGTATAACGCCGTTTCTGATCACCCGTATTCTGCCGGTTGTTTCTCGTCTTTCGCCGCGGAGCAGCGCTCTGTTCGTGGCGTCGGAGAGAAACATCAGCCGGTCTTCGTCTCCCGTGAACCTCGGTAGAATGGGGATAAACGCCGGATATTCTAAGACCACGTCAAAATTGTCCGCCTTTAAGTTAAACGGATAAGAGCCGTTTCTGGGAAGTAGGAATTCGTTTGCCTGTGTGCGTTGCTTTCGGTCGACGCTTTCTTGTTTTGTAAGAATGAAAACGATCGAAACGAGAAAAGCTATCTCGAAACACAGAAAAACCAGTAGAACGCATCTCAACGTACAGTTCCGGAATTTAATCGACATTTTCAAATGCTCATCTGTGGATGACAGGAGAGCAGTGTTTTATTCAGGCCTGTAAGGGGAAAACCCAAAACCTCAATTCCACCACCCCCCAAAAAAAATCAGCGCTGACAAATTTTTTGCATTGAACTATGTATCTTCCCCTCCAGCCGTCACCCCCAAAGATCTGGAGTCTGGATAAAACACCGCAGGCGAGTTTTCATTCGCGCTACAGAACCAGTAATTTCGACCAGTGTTTTTCGACCGTCAAATGTTTGGGGACAAAGTTCTTTTTCCCAGCCAACATCTAAAAATTTGGATATTCAAAAGGCATCCCCTAAGAAGGCCTAGAATAAACACTGAACTTCGCCCGTCACACAAACGACGATGGAATAAAAGCATCCGCAGTGAAAAGAAGCCACACACACGAATGGCCAACACGCGTCGTCTCGATGAAGGTCTATCAAGTGAGTGAAGATGGGAAACTATTTGAATAAATTACCTATGTGGACGTGACGTACATTATCATTTCTCTCATTTTGCTCCATCGGCGTTAGAGAGGTCATTATTTTGTCCGTTAGAGGCCATAAAGAACGCTACGCTCGAGGGGGTCTTAAGAAAGCGTGACAGTTTGTGACAGGGGAGGGGTTGAAAAGTTGTCACTAAATAGCATGGCGTACTTTATGGACGACCCCTAACTGCATTTAGATCGGCAGGCTCTGAGGATAGCATTTTTGGGTCCAGATTAGAATTCTACTTTTGAGGAATTGAAGCGTGCAAATGGTTAACCCTTATAAAATGCGCGCTGAACAGTGGCGTAGCGTGGGGCCGGGGGGCGGCCGCCCAGGGCACAAAATTTTGGTGGGCGCAAAATTCGAAGTGAAAAAGTCAAAATATAAAAATAAAAATATTATAGGCCTAAAATCATAAAATAGGTTGACATGTCATTCACAGACAAAGAGTAGTTGTTAACCCCTTAACTGGGTATTTAACTGTAACTCAATGTAAAATGGACGGATATATCCGGGGTCCCCAGATAAGGGGTTAAGTAGGGCCTACCGTGTCTGAAATCTATAATTGTAACGTGGAATTACGATATGAGCGAGGGAGGACCTTTTGCTTGTCAGGACTTTTGGGGGGAAAGGAGAAAAGGAACAGATAGACGCGGAAATCCCTCGTTTACCCCCCAAGCGACTCCATTCCACTCTACGTCACTGGCGCCGAATGCCTATTCGACCTTGTGTAGACCCATTCTAAAGACTAATTGGACAAAAAGTCAACTTGAGTCAAGGGATCGGTACATTTTTTATTCATTTCTCTAATAACTACTAAAATGACTAGGCTATGGTTAATATTCATGGAATCGTCGAATAATATTATTAATGAAGGGTCTGAGGTCAACTGCTAGACAGCTTCTAGGCAGTGGCCCTAAATTTAAGAGACTGGAAATAAAGAAGACGACATAACAACAATTGGCAATAGTTCCTACAACAGCAAACTTTTATCTCGAACACAAACTTCTCCAATAAGGAGGTCTTCGTGTTTTTGTAATTTATTTTAAACTAGCATAAATCCCTAGGCTATGATACGTCCATAAATGACGTCACGCAATTAGGGGGGCTTCAAACATTTGTGACGATGTGCGACAACGGGAGGGGGTTCCAGAAATGTGACGTCACATAATACTAAATATTGGTTGCCGCAAAACTGGACGTATTTTACACTTATAATTATCATGCATTTCATTTTTTAAAAAGCATTTTTAAAAAAAGTTTCGGAATATTGTTTCAACTATGATAATTATAATGAATATTTTCAAACGAAACGCTAATTTTGACATTGGAAAGACGAAAAGAGGGGGTGGTTAACGCGTTGTGACGTCATATTTGAGGTGGACTGGCTTTTTGTGACGACGTGTGACGAAGGGGGGATGTTTTCTTTATTTCTCTTTGTGGCTTTCCAACAATGCACAAATTCGCAGCCGTTGCTATGGCGGCTGCTATGGTTACCTGGAGTTTTAAAGTAAAATTAAGCTGACCAGTCACAAAAACACCGACGTCAGCACAATCGTTGCCAAGGGAATTTCGTATTTTAATCGCGCCCGAAACCGACCAATAGCGTCCCGACTGACGTCGTCACAATCGTTGCCATGGTGACAGTCAGCCAATCGGAACGGCGCTTTGATCGAACGAGCTCTTGATAAAGAGCGCCAGCTGGAGCTTTGTCGACAGATGGATAGACTGAATGAGAAGGACAAAGGTCCGGATGGTCCCTTGCCTTGGCCGCCACTCTTGGCCGCCTTGCGTCCGTGCAGTCATCTCCACGGAGTAGCTGCGTACAGTGTGGTGGAAACCTTTGGAAGCGACTAGTCGTTGCGGGAGAGAGGGGGAGTTTCCACCCTACGGTAAACCTGAGAGAGACAGCTCTCCTCTCAGGGATCAAGCATAATGACAGTTCTACCTGCGGCTGCCTTTGGCACGCGACCAGAACACTCATTGACCCTCTGTGAAACCTGTGTCGGTTCTCATTCATCTATTCGTCTGTCCCTATCTGCAGCAGCAACAGCAGCAGCAGCAGCAGCAGCAGCAGCAGCAGCAGCAGCAGCAGCAGCAGCAGTAGCAGTAGCAACCCAATAGCAAACATATATCTTTAAAATAAAAGTAGCAGTTAGTCCTTTTCTGAAAATGTAAGTCTTATGCATGTAGGCTTATGCCGAATATTTTCAGTGAAATCTTGCTGTTTATGATTTAATCAATATAGAATATCTTATTTGTGTTTTTCCACAAAATGTCAAAAATGTCGCCTCCGAAAAGTCGCCGAAGGCAGACGCCTAGACCTACTTCGCCTGCGCCTAGGACCGGCCCTGGTCCCATCCTTATTCCGGAATGATGGCTATGCTAGGCCTAGGGCCTACTCGTGAATGCAGTCAATACAGGGGGGCTAACTCAGCCTCCTAAACCACTTGAACTCACGTTATTATTATTATTATTATTATTATTATTATTATTATTATTATTATTATTATTATTATTAAAGTTGTTGTTGTTCTGTGGAAGGCGACAGCATTAAATCTCTGGATTGTCATATATACAGGGTGGCGCAAAAAAACGGACTATATTAAATGCAAACGTAAATGTGACTAGTCTGGTTTTTTGCGCACCCTGTATAGTCATGGAGAAAATTATTATTATTATTATTATTATTATATTATTATTATTATTATTATTATTATTATTATTATTTATTATTATTATCATTGTTGTTGTTGTTGTTATCACAGAGGGTCCGAAGTGCCGTGCGTCTTTTCGCTTTACATGTCACTGTTGTCGGTAGTCGTGTGTTGTCGTGGGTCGTTGTCTTTCACTTTCCGAAGTGGAAGCTATTCCCCTCTGAACGGTGTTGTGGTAGATGGAGAAGGAGCTGGTCCTGGCGTCTGGTTTCACCGACTGGACGACGGTCTGTATGCTGTCGACCAGTTCCTCAAAAGACGGTCTACTCGCCTGCTCCAACTGCCAGCATATCTGCATTATCTCATATCTGAAGACAAATTTAATCACGGAATGAAAACGACGATTATTATTAATCGATATTACAGTTATGTGTACAGTGGCGTAGCCAAGGGGGGTTTTGAGGGGTTAAAACCCCCTTGGCTCCCCCCTTGGTTATAGAATGTGACGGTGTAAGAGGTGACGACCTTTCCAACAATGCACAAATTCGCAGCCGTTGCTATGGCGGCTGCTATGGTTACCTGGAGTTTTAAAGTAAAATTAAGCTGACCAGTCACCAAAACACCGACGTCAGCACAATCGTTGCCAAGGGACTGAATGAGAAGGACAAGGTCCAGACGGCCCTTGCCTTGGCCGCCACTCTTGGCCGCCTTGCGTCCGTGCAGTCATCTCCACGGAGTAGCTGCGTACAGTGTGGTGGAAACCTTTGGAAGCGACTAGAGCCTTTTAGTCGTTGCGGGAGAGGGGAGAGAGGAGAGTTTCCACCCTAAAGACTAAAGACCCAGCGAAATGAAAATACTAACGAGGGTGGTTTACTTTGGACTAAAGACTCAGTTTCTATGTGGAAATCTCTGACAAGGGAAAAAAGGTTATCTCCCTTCCAAATCGTGTTGACAAGCAAAAACAAAAAAAGAAACTCGGTAGGCCTGGGGCTTCAGCCCCCTCAGCACCCGCCCTAATATGGCCCTGACTTACACGACATCCGGGCAGTAGACAGGCTGCTCCAGTCTCTTTCCGCTTTGCACGTGATTCGGAATCTGCCAGTTCTCAACGTCTGGATAAGGGACAGCACCTCTCGTCATCAGCTCCCACAGGAGAACTCCGAACGACCACTACCACAAAACACACCTCCATCACCATCAGGTAAATGAGAGACTACGGTTATATACACACATATACACACACATATATATATATATATATATATATATATATATATATATATATATAGAGAGAGAGAGAGAGAGAGAGAGAGAGAGAGAGAGAGAGAGAGAGATAAAATAAGATAGAAACAGAGACAGAAAGAGAGTGGGAGAGAGGGAGAGAGGAGAGAAAGAGGGAGAGACAGACAGACAGACAGACAGAGAGTGAGAAACAGGTAGAGAGATAGATTTATCTGTGCGTGTGTGTGTGTAATTGTGTATGTGTGCGTGTGCGTTCGTGTGTGCTTATTGTAGCTTACCACATCGCTCATAGTAGTGAAGAGATTTGCTTCCAGACACTCTGGAGCCATCCATCGAACGGGAACTGGAGTCGTTCCGTTCGATTCGACGCGGTAATAGTCACGCACAAGTTGTCGAGAAAGACCGAAATCAGCGACCTTCACAATACAGCGGTCATTAACCCTGTCAACGCAACACATCGTCAGCCATCTTCAATTCAATTCACCCGTCTTACACACATATACAGGGTTCAGTGGTGGCTCTAGGATTTGGCAAGTGGGGGGCCGTTGGGGTGGCAACTTCTAATCATGGGGGCAACCATTTGTTGTTTAATGTATGTAGCATTAAGTATAGGGCCCCAACTGGGGGGCACTGAGGGGCCAGGCTCTCAAATCTCAATACGGGGGCACGGGCCCTCTGGCCCCCCGGTGGAGCCGCCACTGACAGGGTTATTTTTAGGATTATCAATTGGGGGGTTGTCCATAAATTCTGGGGTCCCCTGCCCCAAAAATTTCTGACAAGCAAAAAAAAGATCATCCTCATAGCTGAGATTGGGGTTGGGGGGTGTCGGTCTCAAATTGGGGGGGGTATTAGGGGGTGTCAAAATATCCCTGCTCATAGATTACGACGACAACGACGATGTGATGACGACCATGATGATGATGATGACGACGATGTTGATTGGCAATTATTTATTATGTTAGTAATTGTATGTTGTTAAATGTCAAATATAATATATTATAATAATGAAAAATTGCCTACATGCAGTTGCGTGCAGCGAGATCTCGATGGACAAAGCGCCTTTGAGAGAGATAAGTCATTCCGCGAGCCACTTGAAGACCCATCAGCAGGAGCTGAAGAATCGTTATGTCCTGCAAAAAGTCATCATCGTCATCATCATCATCATCATCGTCGTCATCATCATCATCATCGTCGTCATCATCATCATCATCATCATCGACAGCAGCTGAGGCATTGTTATAACTTACAATCGCCTTTAAAAGCATTTTTGAAATAGGGTCTACAGTAGAACATCGTTATAACGGACTCGGTTATAACTTATAACGAATCAGTATTTATTCTAGGTCTTCTCTGAGAGGAATTCTCAAGTTTAAATTTCCCCCAATTTTTTGCCATTTTTGGCAAGTAGTATGACCTTCCCAATATCTGTCCCCTAAATTTTACCACCCCCCCATGTCTAGGTGGCTAGAATAGCCACTGTAACGAATTCATCCTCAGAAAGTACCGCAATGTCCCGTGTGGTGCGTTACCGTATTGATTGGTACTGGATAAAACGTACCTCGAATATTACGTACCGGTCGTACCCAATTTTAAAGACCCGCTGGGTACGTTACAACCAGGGGCGGCGCTAGAGGGTGGGTCCGCGGGTCCGGACCCACCCAGCCTCGGGCAGTGGCACACAAACAAATCGTGCAATACGCAGATACATTTTGATGGAAGGGGGAGTGAGGGGTACTCTGAGCCGGGTCCTGGCTGTGTAGATTGCATTAGACCCACACAGTCAACAAAACCCAGCGCCGCCCCTGGTTACAACGCAGTTTTATTGTTCGAACTTTTCCCTGTCCCCTCTCCCCAGTGGCGGCTCCACCGGGGGGGCCAGAGAGGCCCGTGACCCCCTATTGAGAGCCTGGCCCTCAGTGCCCTCCCCCCAGTTGGGACCCTATACTTAATGCTACATACATTAAACAACAAATGGTTGGCCCCCCATGATTAGAAGTTGCCACCTCAACGACCCCCCACTTGCCAAATCCTAGAGCCGCCACTGCCTCTCCCTCACCAGATTCGGCTGCAGGATGTATCTGCGGAGGTCTCCGTTGGCCATGAACGGAAGTATGACCATGGGACTGTTGTCTGAATCGAAGGTGATTCCTCTGATGCCGAGGACGTGGCTGTGTTGGAAGTCCCTCATGATGACTGCCTCCCTCAGGAACAGCTCCACCATCTCCGACTCGTCCGGTTTATCTTCACACCGAACAGATGTAAGCAGTGTTTATTCTAGGCCTTCTCTGGGGGGAGAAATTCCCCCTCCCCAAGTTTTAAAATCCCCCAAGTTTTTTTAAAATGTTGGCTGGGGATGGAAATCCCCCAAAAGTGTGGAGACTCAGACCTTGTCCCCCTCCCCCAAACATTTCAAAATCCCCCCAATGTCAAGGTGGCTAGAATAAACACTGGATGTAAGTGACAAGCAAAAAACGACAACCAGTCGCTAGTAACAATATTATTATTATATTATTATTATTATTATTATTATTATTATTATTATTATTATTATTGACAATTTTTATATGGGGATGGAAATTTCCCCAAAAGTTACTCTTTTGGGGAAATTTCCCCCCCAGATAACCGAATGCTTTCCTATTCTCAAATGCCACTTAGGTCTATGCTTAGTAGGCTAAACATTCACTATTTTGCTGCAGAATTAAATTGGGTTTATCTCACGTTAAATGGCGTGCTCATTTGCAGGTGACTGCGTTGCTCGATGTTTGATGTAGGGCTTTAGAAAGCAAATGAGATACGAGTCTTAACTATACAAAAAACTGATCAATTTGGATTTGGTGCGCAGTCGGCTGATACCCTGGGCATTACGATAGTGGCGCCATAGAAGTTTATTTAGTGACTGATCAGCTGATAGCTATATATAGTTATTAATCGAAGTTAATCGATTAATCGATTTTTTTACATTTTTTTGATTAATCGAACAAGAAAATTTCAATTAGTACCAGCCTAAGATTCACAAATGAAGAATTTTTTTACATTTCATTGTTTTTACGGCCACCTCTTCTACAATGTCTCTCGGGTCACGAAGGCAGGCGGAGTAGACTCTCCCAAACTGACCTTAAATGAATATCATTCAAAGCATATCAAGCATTAGTATACGCAGCGAAGCAGTGGCGTAGCCAGGATTTCGGGAAGGGGTTTGGTTTTTTAGTTTTGACCGTGACCAACTTCGAAAAAATCTTGACAAGCAAAAAAAGTTCATCTTCATCTTTTTTCAGCTATTTTTCCTCCCAGGTGCCGACAAGAAAAAAGGTCGTCACTTCTTGCACCGCTACATTCTATACCACTCTAAAACTTTTGGGTCGGCAGCCAAGGGGGTTTGACCCCCAAAATCGCGTCCCAAAATAAAAAAATGCATAGAAACTTTTTTTAAAATTTCTGCAACCAAGGGGGTTAAGTTTAACCCCAAAATCCCCTTGGCTACTCCACTGCAACGAAGGATCATTTGGCCATTTGGGGCCAAACGAATATCCTGTTTTCCACCACAAAAATCAATTCACTCCTTTAGTCACTTGAAGAGGGAATCTTAGCAGTAAAGCTTTCTATTATGACTTTCTATTAAAACTTTCTGTCAAAACTTTCTATTCAGATTTCTATTAAGACTTTCTATTGAAGCTATTTATTACAGGAATTTATTAAGATTTTCTTTTAGGAATTTTTAGTAAGAATTTCTATTGAAGCTTTCTATTAATACTTTCTACTAAGATTTCCTACTAAGACTATATATTTAAGCTTTCTATTAAAATTTTCTATTATTGATTTCTATCAAGATTTTCTATTAAGACTTTCTTTTTAAGACCTTCTATTATATTATAACACGGGCGCCCACAGGAATTTTTCCAGGAGGAGGCAAAACGCAATGATTAACGGTTACGCCACATAAATTTTTCCATGAGGGGCAAAACACATTTTAACACAATGGTCACGGTTAATAATTTAGCAGGGTTTTCAAATTTCAATGCATGAAATATTGACATTTGCACAGTTTCCAGAGGGGTAACTACCCCTCTTGCCCTAATGTGCGGGCGCCCATGATTACTAATTGTTAATTGAAATTGGTTAAGATAGGAAAATTATGACACGACTACCTTTGCCGATGATGTGCTGCAGTTGAATGCGTTCCAATGGAATGTACATCTGACGAATGGCTGCCTTCAGTTGATCATTCTGAGGCAGTATTCCATTGCAAAGATCATTTTCACGGACCAGACCTAAGCAAACAGACAGCAGACAGACATTGGCATAGTCAATGGGAGAGGGGCCACGGGGCCGCCGGCCCCGGACCCCTATTCTGGTATCGCGACCGGTCGTGAGGCTCGTTCAAAGCCGGTTAGTAGTTGGGGTAGGGGTAAGGGTAGTATCAGGTTAAGGAGAAGGCGCCACACTTCAAAGCGCTTGAGACGACTACGTTTGTTTTTCTGCTTGTCGCGACTTTTCGACTGAGAATGCTGATGTGCCCCCTCTATTCTGGACTCCTGGATAGGGCAACCGAGAGGGGGCGGGGGGATGCCCAGGGACCCGGCGGTCTGAAGGAGGCAAGGGCCGATGATGAAGATGCATAATTAACAAATGCATAATTAACAATATTAACAATAATAATACCAAAAAAGGTTACCATGTTATGTATACAGGGGCCCGGCGAGTAAAAATGGGTGGGGGCGGGCGCTGAGGACATCATACATTAAACAACAATTGGTTGGCATGATTAGAAGTTGCCACCCCAACGGCCCCCACTTGCCAAAAGAGAGCGGGCGCTGAGGACATCATAAACAGCGTGGAAAAGAGTGACAGGAATAAAGGCCACGACTAGGTTTCGTGAGTCGCAACATCGTATCGTGAGATCAGAAATCAATGACAAGGCAACAAACAAAAGGTCGTCGTCAACTTTTAAGACTTGTCAGGAGCCCGTCGGCACTTCTGCACACTGCAGGGGCCCGGAATTTCTCTCGGCGGGCCTGCTCCTGGATGCGCCACTGAAGACGAACCCAGTCTAATGGACCGTCGGGGCATGCAGCGGTTACGGATTCAGAGGCGAAACTGGCTTGCCGTGGGTGGGTGGGTGGGGGGGGAGAGGGATGGGGGTGGGGAGTGAAGTGAACTCTTACACTCGTGAGAGTTGTTGTAGCGCGATTCCACGTGACTGGAATAGGACAGTTGAGGAACAATCGAGGAGTTCAGCATCAGCGGAGTGGCAGGGCTTCGAATCTTTCTAATCCTTCGTCTCCGCTTATAATGCAGAACTAGGATCGCTATGAGAATAGACAGAGAGACTCCAAACAGGAAAACTCCAAAGATACCTGTCAAGAACGTTAACATGTCACAATAATAATAATAATTATTATAGCCGTTTTAGAAACGAACGTACCCAAGGGTATGCAATTTTTTGTTCAATGATTACTTTTGAGTGCGTCTAGATTTTGAAGACGGAAAATTAATTAATTAAGCGTTAATTATTTAATGCATAATTAATTGCTTGATTGGTTAATTGATTGATTAACCAATCAAAAATAATATTGATGAGACAATTAATGAAACAAGCAATTTTTACTTAATTAAAAGTTTAAACAACAGGGCAGGTTCTAGAAATTTCTTGGATTCTTGAAAGTTAAAGTGAATGACAGATAAGCCTACTTCGCTAATTTATTCTCTTCAAACTTTGTTGATGTCTATGTAGTAGTAATCATAGGGTCCCAACAGGGGTGCCAATGGTGGGTCAGGCATTTAATAGGGGCAAGAGCCCCCCCCCTTCCCCCCACGTGGAGCCGCCACTGTGCTTGACCAGTGACTATCCTACCTATGAATTCCGTCGTTTGGAAGAACGTCTTCCGTCTTCCAACGGACGTGTCTTGAACGTGGATCGTTCTGGAGTCGGTGGACAGTCCGTTGAAGGCGAAGCAGGAATAATTTCCGCTCAGACCGGAGTCCTCGCTGGAGGCGGCGGCGGCGGCGGTGAAGTTGACGACCAGCGATCCGTTGTGGAAGACGGTGCGGAGACCTGCTTCGTCCCCCCAACCGACTCCTGTCTCTCCCCCTTGGGTCCAGTTGTAGAGCAGGGGCGTGAGGGGGTCGGTCCGCGCCTCACACGTCAGCATCACGTGACCGTCTCCGTAGATAGACTTTAGGCTTACGATGCGAGTAGGAGCTTGTTTTTAAAAAAGGAAAATAAAACAAGATGGCGCTGTGTTCACTGCTAGGACTATATTTGACAGGATTTTCTCATCTGTTAAAATCTTCTCACTCACAAAAAAACAACGTTATTCAGTCTGAGAAACTATTTCGAAAGCAACTAGACTACTGATATTCACAGCTAATGTAATCAGATCTTATTTGTAGCAGCAGTAGTAGTAGTTAGTAGCAGCAGTAGTAGTAGTAGTAGTAGTAGTAGTAGCAGTAGTACAGTAGTAGTAGTAGTAGTAGTAGCAGTAGTAGTACAGTGCAGCAGCAGCAGTAGTAGCAGTAGCAGTAGCAGCAGTGGTGCAGTGGTAGCAGTAGCAGTAGTAGTAGCAGCAGCAGCAGCAGCAGCAGCAGTAGCAGCAGTAGTAGTATAACAGTAACAGTAGTAGCAGTAGTAGTATAGTAGTAGTAGTAGTAGTAGTAGTAGTAGTAGTAGTAGTAGTAGTAGTAGTAGTACTATAACAACAACAACTAATACTACTACTACTACTACTACTACTACTACTACTACTACTACTAATAATAATAATAATAATAATAATAATAATAATAATAATAATAATAATAATAAGGTTTAACCTCTTAACTGGGGATCTCGGATATATCCGTCCATTTTACATTGAGTTACAGTTAAATACACGGTTAAGGGGTTAAAGTGGTTCAGAAGGGATTTTCCTGTGTGAGAACCACTGTTGTATCCTTCCAAGCTAAAACTTCTATAGCGCCACTTAATAATGCACATCAAATATCGAAATCAGTCAGGATCCAGGTCAAATCCAGGGTATCCTGCCGGATAAGCAGGTTGACAGTCTATGGTGGATAAGCCAAGTAAAAACATGGATTTTTAATCTTTTTCTGGAAATGTGAAATGAATTAGCACATGAGGCTGAGGCAATGAGTTCCAGAATTTTTTTTTTTTGGGGGCACGGAGAAAGCGCGAGCATCAAGAACTGTCCGAGCCTGAGAGAGGTCACAGCCGCCAAGCATGAAGCATTGACCTACGTAACTATGAGGGTAACAGTTATAAAGGGCATTAGAAGATTTTCGTATCCAGGGGTCTTCAAGCATAGGGGCACGTAATTGCATTGAGATTGCTATTTACAACATGCCACGCTTTGTACTTTTGGCGCCGACAGCTGTCTGTCTAAGTGGCTCATGTAATTTCCGGTTCACATCGAAAACTTGCAGTAAAGAACTCACAGAATACGTTCAGTGAGGCGCCGGATACTGCGTAACCGTAATCGTTCGTTGCGTTACACTGTAAAGCGCACGATCCGTTGATAGTTACGCTGTAAATCGTCAGCGTCGATCGGTCGCTTGAAATGCTTATGTTTAAAAGTTTCTTCATGTTGTCTGTAAGACAGGAAAAAAGAGACATTGAAATAATTGGATTAATTCCTTAGACAAGACTCGTTCTGGTCAATCCCAATTATCTCTCCTCGTACTCTCTTTCTCTCTGTCTCCCTGTCTCTGTCTCTGCCTGTCCTGTCTGTCTGTCTGTCTGTCTCTGCCTTTGTCTGTCTGTCTCTGCCTGTCTGTCTCTGTCTTTGTCTCTGTCTCTGTCTGTCTGTCTCTCTCTCTCTCTCTCTCTCTCTCTCTCTCTCTCTCTCTCTGTATTTCTGTCTCTCCATCTCTCTGTATTTCTATCCCTCTGTATCTCTATCTCTGTATCTCTATCTATATGTATATTTCTGCATCTATAATCTATCGCTGTCTGTCTGTCTCTCTGTTTATATCTCTATCTCTCGCCTGATTTTTCTCGCCCGATTTTTGTCTGCTTTGAGTTAGAATTAAGGCAAATATTGGCGAGATAAATTCTGTTGACATCATCTGTGCCATATCATCATTTTCTTAAGAAATGCATTGACGTGCTATACGAATTATATTTTCTGCGCCTCTGCCTAGGACTTTACCTGTTACCACTCCTCCGTTGATTATCCAGCTGATGGTGGGCCTGGGTAGCCCACTGGCGCTACAGGCGAATCTCACCGTCTCACCTTCGGTTGCATTTTGTGACGCGAGACTTGGAAGGACACTCGGAGACTCTGCAATCAAACTCTGCAATCAAACTCTGCAATCAAACTCTGCAATCAAACTGCGTCAATCGAAAGTCGATGACAATCAGCACAATTTTACAGCTTCAGAACATGACAACTTCTCTCATTTCTTTGCGTGTGGCACTAAATGGAATTGCTCGAAAAGATTGCTACGAAATTAATGTTTCCATAGACGGCTCCACAGGGGCCCGTGTCTTCCCCCTCCCCCCACTGAACGCCTGGTCCGCCCTCAGTGACCCCTCCCCATTCAAAGATGGTATTCTTCCTGTAAGTGCTGATTTATGAAAAAAAAGTTGGTCCTCCCCCCATGTTTAGAAGCTGCACCCCAACGCCCGCCCCCACTTTCCAAATCCTGGAGCCGCCACCGAATGCTTGAAAACGCGCCGACAGGAACAGACCGTGTACGATGAGCCTGATGTTAAAACCGGGCGGGTTGCCTTCGCTGTTCTGACCGCAGCACTTGTAGTTTCCTTCGTCCTCTTTCGTCAGAGTGGACAGAGTGAGAGTGAAATTGTCTGCACTCAATTTTATCGCGCCTTTCGAATCGGCGGCCAGAAGGGTACGTTCCTTGTACCAGAGAACCAACGGAAGCGGTCTATTACAACAACAACAACAACAACAACAACAACACTTACAATTTTACATGCACTTACTAACGAAAACTAAGCTAGGAAATGTCTGGACTAATAAACGACAACAACAACAGCAACAGGGGCACAATATTTGCCTGAGCACCTGAATTGTTTCACAGATGGACAAAAACAACAAAATCAGTGTTTTTAAGCTAGGGCGGCTGGAAATTGCTGCGCGGCGTCGCGCAGCTTAGAGGAACATTGATTGTAGGCCTACACACACCCCGTAGACCTCAAAACTCACCTCCCGGAATATATGCACTGCAGACGAACGGACTTTCCCACTAAGCCGAGAACGGTTTCAGGTTTCGAAGGATTCTTGTTCTGTAAGATCGGCGGAGCTTGGAAAATAGTCTCATTTGCTGGATACACAACAAGAGAAGCTTATTATTCAGCCAATGAGACATCAAAATTAATAGAAAGCTTCCTTATTCTAATCGGATAAGCGATAATTAACCCCTTAACTGGGGAATTATTGGATATATCCGTCCATTTTACAATTGAGTTACAGTTTTAAATACCCAGTTTTGGAACCCCAAAATAGCATCCTCTATTCAGAAACCATCTCTGGGGTTCAATTGGGGCTCACGACGCCCCCATCAAGGACCCAACTTCGATTCTGGTGTTATGTGGTGCCCATCTATTTTGGAACCCAAAAAAGCGATGTAGTGGTGGGCACCCTATAGGGAAACCATCACTGCGAGTCTGCGAGGTCTTTATGCAGCTAGGCCTATATCAGCGATTGGAAACATTTCTGTACCAATGTTAGCTCGTTCGATGCCGTCAACGAATCAACAGATTTCGATCGCCTTTTATCCTTCGAACTTTTTAACCAGGTATATTTTACACCCCCTAACACCCCCCACCCCCGCCCAACACCCCAGTTTGAGACCGACACCCGCAACACCCCACAATCTCAGTTATGGGATGACTTTTTGCTTGTCAGGCTTATTTGTTTGGCAGGGGACCCCAGAATTTACCGGCACCCCCAAATTGATAATCCTAGAAACAACCCTGGTTTTAACGGATTCAGGTCTTACCGTGTATTTCGACCTTCGTTCCTTGGCTTTGAACTTGGCTCTGATCGTTGAATCTATTGATCACTTTACACAAGTAGTTCCCAGAATCCGAGACATCTGCGTTGAGAATTGTCAGAGAACCTGCATGGAATGTAAAACAAAAACCGCGACCGATTAGACTAGATGGTCACCCATCCGAATACTAACCGCGCTAAACGTT
>CM030870.1:8712119-8752119 GCA_018105865.1 Metaphire vulgaris | reverse complement strand
GATGATGATGATGATGATGATGATGGGATGAATGCACATGATGATGATGATGACGATGATAATTGATCGTCTGATTATCTCTCTTTCCATCCATTCTGTATGAGGCGAACTCAGAGCGCTACAAAAATAGCGAAAACTGCGGCTTCAGTTGGATGTGACGCTGAGAGTTACTGTCATGCATTGGTATGCGAACGCAGACCTGACCAAAACTTGGAAAACTGCGAAATCAGTTTGTTTGACGCTGCGAGTTACTGTCATGCATTGGCAGCGTTCAACTTGTTCGGAGATAAAGAGCAACTAGGTCATAGTCAGATTTGAAATACATTGTTTAAAATTTATTATCACAAAATGAGAGAATAATCCTAAAGGCATTCATTTGAGACGTGGATATTTTCTTTCAAGACGAATAATCAATTTAAAGATAAAATTATTCCTCTAAAGTTTACACGATTATCATCGGACAGTAAAACTGCCCTTGGAAAATAAGTTAGAGGAGCGTGAAGACTGCACACGGGCCATTTAGCTCCCTCTAATGCTGCGATCTTGCTGCTGCTGCTGATGATGATGATGACGATGACGGCGACGACAACGATGATGATGATGATGATGATGATGATGATGATATGATGATGATGATGATGATGACGACGATGATGATGATGATGATAACGATGATGATGATAATGATAACGATGATAACGATGATGATGATGACGATGATGACGACGACGATGATGATGATATGCTGAATCCAAGCACTGACCGCGCTGCTGCTGCTGCTGCTGCTGCTGCTGCTGCTGCTGCTGCTGCTGCTGCTTCTAGCGTCTTCTTCGTACTGTTGAAGAAACTCAGAGCAGAAAGCGTCACTGATTCTCAGCTGGCATTTGGATGCGTTGCCCGTTGGACCAGTTGAATTCCACCGCACCTGATACTGTTCGCCGACCAAAATACGGCCTCCAACAGATCACAACGCACCTGTGGAACACCTGCGAGAACACACGGACGAAAGCGCCAATGCATGGAAATGCCAACAGGAGTGCTGAGCTCTGGTTGGGTCAAAATTTAGAAAGACAACATTTTCTAATTGATGCTAAAAGTTGGACGCAAAGGAAGCGATTACTGGATTGATTACCACGATCCTATAGGTTATACAACATTTACGTTAAGAATAGACAAATAAAACTATAATAATAATAATAATAATAATAATAATAATAATAATAATAATAATAATAATAATAATAATAATAATGTGATTTAAAGTGGTTTAGGAGGTTAAGTAAACCTGTGTGAAAACCACTGTAATATTATTATCCTATATATATATCCTATAAATATAGGATATATATATTCTATAAATATAGATATATATATCCTATAAATATAGGATATATGTAGGATATATATAGGATGTATATCTTATATATTAATTTATATTTATTTGCTTATTATATAAATTATATTCATTTGTCAGCGGAAAATATAATACCACCAGAGGAGCTAACGGGGCTTGAACCTAGTTCTGTCATCCTACCGTAAGTTCGTAGGGGCCTAACCCACTCTGCCATTTTCAGCTCCCTAAAAATATTTAAATTCAAATGAGTTGCGTTTTTATGTTTATTTATTTTTGTTGTTATAATTAGTAAAATTTTAGATTTAAGATCGTCGTTGGAAAACGCCGAGAAAGCGAAAACCCCACCTGAGATGTCTGCGCAGTTGGTGCGAACGAGACAGAAGCTGATGACGAAGAAAGTGAAACAGTCGCTGGCCGTTAGATGGCGTGCTTTAGTCGCCATAATAATTTCAGAACTCCGATGCAAATTCCAGGCTCTTTCGGTCTTCAGCGACCTCCACTTTCGAATTAGATTCTACCGAGAGGCGGAAGGCTCGAACTCTGACTGACATCCATGCTCATAGGATCACATCATCTCCCCTTTCGCTTCATTAGATTTAAAACATTTCCACGGAGAAAAAATAATTAACTTAAAAACATCTTTGCCAATAAATTGAACGAAATAAGACGCAGAACCATTTGCCTGACGCTTCTAGAAAGGTCCAGATGTTAAACCGGATTTCGAATTGTTAGCAGCTGGGGTCTTTCGCTGAGTCACTCAGGCCTCGAGTATTGTCGACGACTCGACAATAGTGTAATAATTATCCCAGGCTTCGTTGAAATTATTATCTTATTTACGCTTTGTATTTGCATTGATAATTACGATGCTTATACAAGGTAACCTCTTCTGACCTATCTATCTGTGGGTACCCCTATCTCCTAATGCAGCAGCAGCAGCAGCAGCAGCGGGGTGATGAGGATTGGTAGGAAGATGAATAGTGGTTGGTCTGTGCATCTATTTAATTATGAATAGTCGTAGAGGTAAAAACAAATAGTCCGAAAATTGTCGTAATTATATAGCCTATAGTCGTCGCGTGCAAATTATACAGATCAATTATTATTCGCATATCATAGAATTCAGCACGGTCTCGCATATTCGGTGAATTTTCATCACACAGTTGCAACCCCAAATAAATTGTCAGTTGACCTGTGGTGTCCACAATGACAGAATGCACCTCTGCAGGCCTGAGGAGAGGGGGGTGCAGCCTGTACATTGTACCGGGACCCATGGAGTTTTCAGGGGCCCAGATCCGGTGACGATAAGTTTTGTTTGCTTGTCAGGCTGTTTTTGGAGAGTTGATAACATTTTGTTTGCTTGTCAGGCTGTTTTTTGGAGAGTTTATAACGTTTTTCTGCTTGTCAGGTTTTTCGGAGACTTGATAAATTTTTCCTAAGGGCCCGCAAATTTTTTGTTCCGGGGCCCGAAATTTCTCTCGGTGGCCCTGCACCTCTGACTACCCCGCCCCACCCCCCTACGCCGTCATTTTAAAAAGTTCTTTCGAAAGTAAGTTTGTTACTTGAATATCTGTTAGCGGATACTAACCCTAGTCGGAACATTTTGGAGGCGTCAATCAATGAGGTGTCGACTTACTCTTTGCATCCGAAAAAATTATCAAAATCCACATCCGAGATAGACTTGTATGCCTAAAACTGCTTATAATCTAGCGTATAGGACCTATATACATGGATAGGCCTGTATAATAGCATGCATACCTGTACATGGACTATAGGCATATGCCCTGACGATCAAACGATTTAGGGCATTTTAAAAACACATTAGAACCATAAAGGGTCGGCATAATTTTAACAAATTGTTTAAATTATTTATCAATAATTATAATTTGTTGCAAATTAATTTGTTATTAATAACTATTATAATTGTTATTAATAATTGTTATCACTTATAAGTGACCTGTTTTTGCTGTTTGCGTGTAATGTTCTCCCGTGCATTTTAGAGATTAAGTTCCTGTTACTACCAGGGGCGCAGTGGCGTAGCGTGACTTTTTGATCTTTGCCATGGAGGAGAGTTTCGAGCTGACGAGCAAAAAAGAAGAAGGTTGTCAGCACATCAAATATTAGACCCCTCTTCGGGGGCCCCCTCGGGGGGCCCGGCTGTCAACAAAGTGCCCCCACGTTTAGCCAGGAATTTGACTTGGGAGGGTATAAATATTTTGGGAGGGTATACATCTTAACTATAAACCACATAAACCATATAAACCACATATAACCACATGTAAATCACATAAAAAACTTTAAGGTAGACTGATTTTGGGGGTATATTATACCGATACCCCCCGTCGCTACGCCCCTGATTACTACTCAGATATGTTAATAGATTTGTTTTGAAGACTACTGTACTGTATGCCAGAGTGCAGTGTGACTCATGCAAAGGCATAACTCGCATGCAAACTATTAGCAATTCTAATTGCAGGTGAATGGTATTAATAATTAATAACTGTAATTAGAGGTAATTCTAGCGAGCGATTAACAAGGGTTATGTTCTCTTCGACTAAAATGCTTTCTTTTACTTAGAATATAATTAAACTGTTTCACTTCAGTTTACTTCTTAAATCATCCTATAAGCGTCAGGGGCGTAGCCAGGATTTTGATTGGGGGAATAATGTGATTTAGGGTATAAATCTTTAAAAACTTTGAAAATCTTAAAAAACGCATTAAAAAATTTAAGGTAGTCTGATTTGGGGGTGTATATATACCGATATACCCCTGTCGCTACGCCCCTGATAAGCGTGTGAGGCGCTATAGTATCGAATTGAAATGCGTCATCTCATAGAATTTGATAAAGGTAAAAGAATAAAGAAAATGCTTTTCTTATTATAGTGTTAATATCATTTGGCAAATGCTGTCTCATCCACTTCAGCAGTATTTTATCCAGGTCTGTTCGGGGGGAGATCTCTCTCCTTCCCCCCCCTCCCCCACCCTCCAACCACAAACCTCCCAACATCCCAGGACTGACGCACATTTTTGCATTGAACTGTATATCTTCCCTTTCGGTCAAGACAATATCTTCTTCTCCAAACGCCTGGAGTCTGGATAAAATAGATTCCGTTTGTTTAGCCATGAAAATTACCTACTGATCGCCCTGATCTTATTCTATGCGCGAGATTTACGAATCTGAAAATTTAACGGAATTTCAAATATCAAATTCTATTCGTGTTAACCTGCGCTTTTTCTCACGTGAGTTTTTCAAATTTACAAGCTCGCTTGATGTCTGACCTCTTGACCTGAAAGGGCGTTAGGTCACCTTTGATCAGTCTTCGGCTGCTGACCAGTTGTCTCACGAGAGAAGAAACCCAAACCCACTTATAAGATTCCTCACTTCGCTTAACCCTTTGTATACTTCGCTTAATTAACCCTTTGTGTTCCGATCGATCTTGCGATAAGCTTCCGGAACCGAACTGCAGCCGATTGATAAATAGTTTCGTAATCGTCCAATCATCCGTGTCTTTGACAACCTCTGCGCAATGATGCGTGAAGAAGACAGAGGAACGCTTTGGCCGATGAAATGGTCGAAAACTCAAGAGAGCAACGGAGAGTCTAAGAACGACAAATCCCTTGCCACTAAGCTTAATAGTCAACAGCAGAGATATTGTAATTTTATACAGTAGTGGAAATTCACACTTTTCTTGAGGGGCAAGATAATTTTTTTGGTCAAGTTTGGCCAAATTTTGGCAAATTTTTGGCAATATTTGGACCGATTTTCGTTTTTGTTTTTTTTGCTTGTCAGGAAAAATCAAAAGCCAAACCCCTCCCTTCCGGAAATCCTGGCTACGCCACTGAACCAGATTAGGCCTATATCTTGTCGGTAGTTTGTAAAATCACTTTTGCGATAAAACTCAAGTTGATGTGTCTGTCGTTCACGTTGAGTTCATCAGAAATTCTGTAATATGACTAGATTCTTTGTAGAAATGGGAAACCTGTATTGCAAATCTCAGTCTTTTTCTTAATTGTTGTCATTTAAATTCAAATTTCATTTAATTACGTTACTAAGCTCCGTATAAATTATAGGCCTTCTCGCACAATTCATTTCTTTACAATACATTAGCGATGCTACGTTACAGTTACGTTACGTAACTTAGCGCTTAAACGACTGCAAAGGCCAAATGGAAAGTCTGTTCCATTTTCTTTTCGTCGAAAGTCGACTGGTTTTTCTCGATTATCTGAAATAGCCACTTTCTGTTTTCGAACTTCTTCTTACTCGTCTTCTTCTTCCTCCTCCTCTTCTACCTCTTCTTCTACCTCTTCATCATCATCATCATCATCATCATCATCATCATCATCATCCTCTTCTTTTTCTTCTTCCTCGCCTTCGTTTTCTGCTTCTTCTGTAGCACCATTATGGCGGTGTGGTGGTGGTGGTGGTGGTGGTGGTGTGGTGGTGGTGGTGGTGGTGGTGGTGGTGGTGGTGGTGGTGATGATGATGATCTGGAATCCAGGGGACTAAACTGTCAGCAGCGATTCGCCTTGTAATCACTGACATTGGCAGCCACGGTCGTTGGCAGGGTCAGATCAGAGGCCGTCGGTGATGTCACAGCGATGGCAGAAGTGTTGCCGCTGCAGCCGACGTAATATCCGTACGGAGCAGCTACAAACGGAAATGACGCACGCATTTGAGAGTCGACGCATGCGCACTCGAATCGTAGCCTTGGAAACCGATTTAACGAAGGGCAAATTTCGCTCCTTAATTAAAATTATCCGACTTTTAGAAACAGACAGTGGCGGCTTCTCCGGGGGGCCCAGGGGGCCCGTGCCCCCTATTGAGTGCCTGCCCCCCAGTGGCCCCCCCAGTTGGGACCCTATACTTAATGCTACATACATTAAACAACAAATGGTTGGCCCACCATGATTAGAAGTTGCCACTCCAACGGCCCCCCACTTGCCAAATCCTAGAGCCGCCACTGGAAACAGACCCTACGCATAGACGCCCACATAAATTTTTTCAGTGGCCAAAATACAAAATTTTTCCCAGAGGGCCAAATACAATGTTCACGGTTATTATTTTAGCGAGGTTTTCAAATTTCACTGCGAAAATATTCGTATTTGCATTTTCCAGGGGGCAATTTCCCCTCCTTCCCTAATGCGCCGGAGTCCACGGCCTGGTGCTGTTCTCTAGACATGGGAACGCCTTACCTGCATAGGGCGCTGCGGCCCAGTTGGGGTCGTAGCCGTACTGGGAGGGCGGGTAGGAAGCAGGTGATGCATAGGATTGCGGGTAGCTGCTGTTACCTGAAATGTCGAAAACAGCAGAATAGCCACTCCAAAACGAAACGGGTATTTATTTACTCAAGCATCAATAAGGTCGAAGGTCATTAGTTCACGATGCAGAGGGACGAATGCCTACCTGCGACAAGAGGCGCTTCCTGTCTTTTCAAAGAGGAGGACGAGGAGGAGGAGGAGGAGGCGGGGATGTGATCGACGTTTGATGGTGACGTTATAGGCGTGAGTGACAGTGAGCTGAAGTGGGGTGTCGATGGAATGCCCAGGATGCTGCCAATCGTGTGACCGGATGAAGTGGCAGCACCGGGGACCAGGGACACTGTTCCACTGCCTCCGTTGTCCAGTATCGATTGAGAGGACGAGGAACCAGACAGCGGAAGACTGGAAGACTGAAGGTGCTGCTGCTGCTGCTGCTGCTGCTGCTGATGATGATGATGATGATGATGATGATGATGATGCTGAGGCAGGCACTGCTTCTCTTTCTCTGCAGCTTTGTTCCGAACTATTCTATATTGAAAAGAACCGAAAAGACAAACCGAGAGATAATAACTACTGTATGCACTTCTATAGCACCGGTTCTAATACCCAAGGGTATCAATCGATGGTACTTGAAATCCATCCGCAAAAGACCAGGTCATTCCAGAGATCACGATCAGTCAGAGGGAAAGAGGGAAAGAGAGATAGGACAATGCGCAGAAAATAAAACGGAATTGTCGTCTAAGAAGAAGCCAGAGGCGGATCTAGGGTATTCGGCGCCCGGGGACAAAGTGTACGTTGGCGACCATAACAACTGACAAGCAAAAAAGGTCCTCACATCGTTTTCGGCGCCCCTCAACTCTGTCTTCATATAGTGCTGACGAGCAAAAAAGGTCCTCGCATGTGTTTCTTCCCCTTACCTCGGCGCCCGATGAACAGGTGAACCTCTGCCCTCCCCTAGATCCGCCTCTGTAAACAACAGAGAATGGTATTGGCTGACGTGTGAATGGCTTTCACTTTTGACAGGCAAGTGAAGAGCACCTAGTAATCAAGTTTTTTTTCAAATATTAGGGCACTACTTCTTGTATATCAAAAGTGCTTGGCATTCAGAATTTTGCCTGTGGTATTCTCTATTGCTTAAATTGGACATTTTTATTGCTTAAATTGGACTTTTTTAAACTACAGAGAATGGTATTGGCAGATGTGTGAATGGCTAGCAGCCTAGCACTTTTGATAGGCAAGTGAAGAGGACCTAGTAATCAAGTTTTCTTCAAAAATTAGGGCACTATCTCTTGTATATCAAAAGTGCTTGGCATTCAGAATTTTGCCTGTGATATTCTCTGTTGCTTAAATTGGACATTTTTATTGCGTGAAATGGACATTTTTAAACTACAGAGAATGGTATTGGCAGACGCGAGAATGACTAGCACTTTTGACAGGCAAGTGAAGAGCACCTAGTAATCGAGTTTTTTTCAAAAATTAGGGCACTATCTCTTGTATATCAAAAGTGCTTGGCATTCAGAATTTTGCCTGTGGTATTCAAGGCAAATGGAATGACACGCTAAAATTATTATTATTATTATTATTATTATTATTATTATTATTATTATTATTATTATTATTATTATTATTATTATTATTATTATTATTATTATCATCATCATCATCATCATCATCATCATCATCATCATCATCATTAACCAAGTTGCCAATTTGTATTATTGTATTTTTACAAATTATCATTAATTGGTGTGTAAAATTGACTAAGTAAACTTAGCAAATCTGAACTATGTAGGCCTAATATGAATTGTGTTGGAAAATAAACAACAACAACACGCGCCATTGACAATCGCTTCGTCCAGTTCTTGTCCTTTGGGGATCAGTCTATGTCCTTGTCCTTGGGGTCAGTCCTTGTCCTTGAAATCAGTCCTTGTCCTTGGGGGTTCAGTCCTTGCTAACATCCCTGGTGGTCGATCCACGATATCTAAGTCTTTCTTCAGGGTGCATACACTGTAGGCGAGTAAGTAAGTAAGTACGTATCTGTGTGTATCTGTCTGTGTGTAATGATGTAGGCCTACTGACCGATTAATAGAGGATACGCTTGGAACGTTCTCCTGGTCGCAGACGGCGTCCGCCAGCAGGCGGTCTCTAATCTCCCAGGCGAACATCGTTGCGTTTTCCCGCTTGTATTTGCAGATGCAGTCGACCACCTCGGGGGTGGCAACCTTTGGCTTCGACCCACCGATCACTCCGGGCTTTATCGATCCCGTCTCGTAATACCTGGCACACACACACACACGCGCGCACACACACGCACACACACCGACAGCATGACAGATTCAAAGCGTTGTTGTGTTCGCTTATAGCAGAGACTCTAAAGCCGCCGGTTGGGTGGGTTGGGTGGGTTGGGTGGGTTGGGTGGGTTGGGTGGGTTGGGTGGGTTGGGTCAGAGAATAAGTCATGGTTTGAAGAAATTGCAATGTATTACGGTGGGTTGGGTTGGAGATTTGATGGGTTGGACTGGTCGGGTTCTAGAACATGGACCCGTGTATGCTACATATCTCTGTAATAAAGAGCAGAGAGAAGAGCAGTGGCGGCTCTAGGATTTGGCAAGTGGGGGGCCGTTGGGGTGGCAACTTCTAATCATGGGGGCCAACTATTTGTTGTTTAATGTATGTATCATTAAGTATTAGGGTCCCAACTGGGGGGGCACTGGGGGGCAGGCACTCAATAGGGGCACGGCCTCCTTGCCTCCCCCCGGTGGAGCCGCCACTGGAGAAGAGAGGAGGTTGTCTTCTACTACCTGCCTAGGATCTTGCTGACGCACCCATGTGAGACCCGCAGTTGCCGCGAGATGTCGCATGGACGGACCCCCTGGTGGGCCATTTCCACGATCCGCTGTCTCGCCAGATCAGGCAGGGGGCGCCCGTTGACAAACACCCCACCCAGCTGGTTAACACCCCCGTCTCCTAAATTCCCTAAAACGCAACACCGTTTATAAGCTTATTATGTGCATGCATATGACGAATAGATGAAGTCTTTGTCTTTGAGTCATCATGAGCAGTTGAGCTTACGTTCTGACTCAGAGGCGTCATTGGGGGTGGGGGTGGCCCCAAGGAAATGAATAAATAATGTATAATGTATTAAATATTAAAATAAATAAATGTGAAATGTGCAAAAATCGCCATAAAATTGTCAAAATTTGCCGAAAATTGCCCAAAATTTGGTCACAAAATTATCTCGCCCCCCCCAAGAAAAGTGTGAAATGCTACTGTTCTGACTGCCAAAGAAGAGTTTTTTCTTAAAATTCTTCGCCTGTCACAAAACTCAGCCAGAGTAAAACACCGTACTACCACTGATTAAGAAACATTTCGTTCGATATTTTATAAATGCCTAATTGTAGGCCTATACTGTACGTGCATGCAGAGAATAAGCCTAAACTATGAGACCTCTCCACAGTGGCGACTCCACCGGGGGGCCAGGGGACCCGTGCCTCCCCTATTGAGTGCCTGGCCCTCCAGTGCCCCTCCTGTTGGGACCCTATACTTAATGCTACATACATTAAACAACAAATGTTTGCCCCCCCATGATTAGAAGTTGCCACCCCAACGGCCCCCCACTTGCCAAATCCTAGAGCCGCCACTGCCTCTCCACGAGAATGAACCATCAAACTACTTACTGTCCAACACCTACATGGGCGCCCACAGAAATTTTTTCAGAAGGCGCAAAACAGGGACTTTGACGAAAGAAATTAGAAAAATTTCCACGGACGTGCAAAACAGGGTCGTGTGACGAAAGAAACAAAAAGTAGGCCTACTGTAGCCCTACAAGACTGTCAAGATCCTATTAAACTAATTATAAATTATTTAGCGCAATAAGAATTTCGTCCGATTCTTATATAAATTCATAGTTTAACTTAGTACTATATAGATTACTTTTTTAGTAATTTTACTTCTTTCATAATTTCACAATTTTTCCAGGAGGGTGCAATTACGCCCCCTTGCGCTCTCCTCCGGGAGCCCATGAACATGTAGGCATAGGCCTATACATGTACAGTTGTATGCGTAATTGCGTGATGTATACTTACTTAATGTACTTACTTAATTTAGTTACTAACAGTAATTGTACTTACTGTCCTGAAATGCATATCCAGTGACAAAGTGACCGTGATAAAACTGCTCCTGTGAACCTAAAACAGATAAAGTATTATAATACAGAATATATAATATATAATATATACACAATTATATTTATGATGTATATTATATATATATATATATATCATATATATATATATATATATATATATATATATATATATATATATATATATATGAAGCAGTTTATTTTATGTCTAACACTGGCATAAACTTGGACGAAAAAGTGAGGGTCCAATCTCATACTAGGGCCCCTTTCCATGGTAGCCAGTCAGAAAGTGGGGGGCTCGAGCCTAGAGTCTTAATATAGGCTGAGTTTGCGCCTATCTAGCGGCCTAATGTACCCTATAAATACATGAAAGACGTAGCAACATCCAATACAGTATAGCGAATCACATGGGACCCTACATTACTGTACGTTGTAACCGAGTATACACGTTATAAGTGAGTCCAAGGCCATATTAAGGCGGGGGCTGAGGGGGCTGTAGCCCCCCCCGGCCCATCATGAAAATAGGCCCACCGATTTTCGAGATAACCTTTTTTTACTTGTCAGAGATTTTCAGTATAGGCGACGGCCTTTTTTCTCAGCCCCAGGCCCACTCGGACCTTAATCCGGCCCTGTTCATTATAGAACAGGTTTTATAGACATCAAAAATAAGTTTTATAATTAATTCAACCCTGTGAGAAAAGCCAATTGAAAGCCTGTTGATAGAGGCTGTATAGGACCTAGATATGCAAAAATCTAATCGATTTGAAGAAATTCCCTGACAAAATCCACAGTTTCCTCTTGTTCCATCTTCATTGCTTTAAACTTTGCAATAATAGGGCCTAATCAATAATGTAATTCTCAATTTCGTTCTACAGGGTTCGAAATAGAGTACTTCCAGCCATTTCATACTACACACTAACGCCAATGACTGTACGAGAACGAGGGACATAACTAAATGAAAGTCCTGCCGAATATCTTGTGGAATGACAGTGAGTAGGGTGGTCGAGGGAAGAGCCCTGTAGTAAGATATCTGGCTTATTATCAGGGCTATGTTAAGGCGGGGCTGAGGGGGCTGTAGTCCCCGGCCCATCATGAAAATAGGCCCACCGATTTTCGAGATAACCTTTGTTTTACTTGTCAGAGATTTTCAGTATAGGCGAGGCCTTTTTCTCAGCCCCAGGCCCACTCGGACCTTAATCCGGCCCTGAGTGAGTCCGTTATAACGAAGCTGTACTGTAGGCCTATGCGAATATAATTATTTTAGAAATAGATTACAATAGTGTCGTATATCGCCTATAGGTCAGCACCAGGGCTAATTTATTACATATTAAATATTTTGTCCTATATTATTTATATATTAAGTGTATATACAGTTGAACTTCGTTATAACGGACTCAGTTATATATCGTATACTCGGTTATAGCGTACCGCAACATATGCCTACGTTCCCTGTGTGATGCGTTACCGTATTGGATGGCATTGGATGTAACGTAACCAGTGTTTAATCTAGGCCGTTTCCGGGGGAAAATTTCCCTTTTTCTCCCGAAATTTTCAAATTCCCCCGGAAATTTTGGAATACTACATGGACTAACAGCGGCCCCTAGCAGAATTTCCCCCGGCTTTGCCAGTTCCCCTCCCCGGCTTTTTCAGTTTTCCCCGGAGTCCAGGAGTCTAGATTAAACACTGAACTCAACTCGGTGGATGTAACGTACAGTACTCAATTTTACAGATCCGCTATATTTTATTGCGTTAGGCCTATAACGAAGTTCTACTGTAGGCCTATAGGCCTACGCAACAATTTTAGCAAAGCGCGTCGCGAATAAGTGAACGAGAATTCTTACTTTTACGGGAATGAAAGTATTCGACCATAGATCTGTTGTAATTGCATGACGTTAAATCCATGGTGGGTCCGAGATATGGCGTCTGCATTATCTTCAGTCAGGCGCAGCGGATATGCACAGCAGACAACAAGTGCATGGCAGAAACCGGCGGTAAGAGGAGTAGGAGTAGTAGTAGGAGGAGGAGGAGGAGGAGGAGGAGGAGGAGGAGGAGGAGGAGGAGGAGGAGGAGGGGGGAGGCGACTGCCACCAGTGCGTTGCAGTAGTCAAGGCACGAAGAGCGATTCTCTATCGCCGGCGACACATGTGCATGGGCAAGGCAACGAAACGGAACAGTCGAACGAATCGAAGGGCAACGGACCGGAACTGGATCTGACGTCCAGGATTCCGGACTCAGGAGGAGGAGGAGGAGGAGGAGGAGGAGGAGAATGGGAAGGGAGAGGCGGCAGGGGTCGCGAGAAGATCCGGAGGAAAGAAATACGGAAGAGCGAGTGATTGATCGACAGAAGAGACAGCGATGGGCGCTATATAAAGGACCGGTCGTTCTCTTTGCCTCTCCTCCTCCTTCTTCTCCTCCTCATCCTCTTCCTCCTCGTTCGCGTCAGTCGCTGAGCCCATCGACGGCGATGTTCTCGACCGCTCATTGGAGGAATCGAGAGGAACTGGGCGGGCGCAGAGTGGGCGGTGCTAGGGACACTGGTCGGATGGATCGAAAGGAAAACGCATTCGAACTGACCGATGCATTATTGAAACCAGTGGCGGCTCTAGGATTTGGCAAGTGGGGTGCCGTTGGGGTGGCAACTTCTAATCATGGGGGGCCAACCGTTTGTTGTTTAAGCGCCATCTTATCTCTCGATTGATTTTTTAGACATTTGACAGAGAATAGATTTCTGAAAGACTTTGTATAGTGTCGTTTCAAATGGCTCATTATTTTTCGTGGCATTTCGAAAGCTCTAGAAAAAAAATGAGACAGAATATATTGACAATTCTAGTACGGTTTGACACAGCAAAGATGGGGATACAAGAATATGTGGTTTTAATTCGTTTCATCACTCTTCTGAATTTTTGCATAGTCCTTGCATTGTCCAATTTCAAACAGGCCATGTTGGCCCACCCAATATTTGACTTGTGGCGCCCTCCATGTTACCTACATGTAGGCCTATAGACCTCTGCTCGACCATCGCAATGGTCTGCAGTCGTAAACTGAATTAATTGAAGCTTATTGCCATGGAGTAAAAACTAAAAAAGAGATAAAGCAAACGCATGGTGTTGATAGGTGAATATATATATATATATATATATATATATATATATATATATATATATATATATATATTCAGGTGATTGCCCATTGTTACTGTCCGATGAGAAAACAATTTCCTGGCAGAGAGTCTTCGTGCCGAGGACGAGGGCCGCCGGTGCTAAGGGCGCTGACGGAAGGACGCGCCTGGGCCGAGGAGATAATTCGGCGGGACGATCGAAGGCGCCTCCGGGGACATCTCTCGCCCCGTCGACCCTCTCTATCGCACCGATACAACGCACGGCACCGGTCGGCCGGCGAGTCGGCGACATCGCTTCCGCGTTGATCCCCGACGGAAACAATGCGCAACAATAATGGACGAGGACGACGACGGCAGGAAAGAGGGGCAGCGGCGGCGGCTCCAGGATTTGGCGCGTTTGGTTTCTAAGTATCGGGAAACGATCTTTCATAAACCTCGACTGGTCTATAGTTGCTTATAATCAGTTCACTAAAGTATGGGGGCCATTGGAGGGGTAGCATTCAATAAGGGGCACAAGATCATTAGCGTCCCACGGGGAGGGGCAAATGGAGGCAACTCCCCCCAACCTGCTCCAGACCACCTACCAGATTCGCGCAAATCCGGTGAGAATGTTTTCTGTGGAGGGATGGTGAGGGTGGGTACGGAATCTGACACGCTAGTCCTTTGCCCCCCCCAACCAAATATTCCTGGCGACGCCACTGCGTTCTAAATACAGAAGACGATGACCTAAGTTTGCAATAGCGATTGACATCGATGTATTAAAGGATGCTAAAGATAGTCTCAATATGGTCCTTGACGTCGATCTCTAACAGGACGAAATATGTTTCAAATATGCGGTTGAATTTGCACAAATCCTATGCATTATTAACATTATGGAATAACGGGGGTTGTCATGGATGAACCGTTTTAAATGGAGAAGGTGATGGCCTATGATTGCAATAGCGATTGATATCGATGTATTAGTGGATGCTAAAAAGATACCAGTATGGTCGCGCAACTTGAAATTGATCTCTTGACGTCCAGGGGCGGCGTGCTTTTGGGCTCGGGGGCATCCTTGATCCCCAATCTCAAAGTCTCAAGCAAAACTAGGGTCACACGTGACCGAGCAAATCGTCTCAAATCCTCAGACAAAAGAGCAATCCATTAAAAAGTTGATTTGGGGGTGGGGCAGTCGACAAAGACCCCGCAGTCGACAGAGGTTACGCCACTGGAAGTAGGAGCCAAAATCCTGGTTGAATTTAGCACAATTACATTAGACCCACGCCCAGTATTAACATTATGGAATAAAAGGGTTGTCAACTTGCCGGATGAACCGTCGATGCGATTGACAACGATGGACGAAATAAGATTTCAACATGGTCCTCGACGTCGATCTCTAACAGGAAGAAATAACTTTCAAAAATGCAGTTAAATTTGCACAAATCCTATGCATTATGGAATGACGGGGGGTTGTCATGGTGGAGCCGTTCAAAACAACATTAGCGTCGCCATGAGGGGGGCAAATTCCCCCTCCCCAACCTGTCCCAGACCACCTACCAGATTCGCGCAAATCCTGTGATAAAGTTTTCTGTGGAGGGGTGATGGGTGGATAAAGAATCTGACACGCTAGCCCTTTGTCCCCCCAACCAACAATTTCTGGCGACGCCACTGAACAAGATCCCTGTCGAGCCGTTTCTGGAAAGGAAAGAGAGACAGACAGACTCTTCACCATCTCGAAATGCGCTACATAAATACTGCTATACTCGGTCATGCATGTACAGTATAGCATAAAATCCATCATTAAAATACAGACGAATAAGAAATAACCAAGAAAACGACTGTATACAAAACTCAATAAATTGCTTCGATAGGAAAGCGAAAGCAAAAGATAGACAAGATGTCGATACCACCCAAAATAACATCTATTATTTGCACACAAAAGTTCTCAAGACTCATTACAGATACAATGTAAATACTGAGAGGGAAGGATGACATCTCTGCCTTGGACCATGATGTCATCTGTGACGTCATCAAATAATAATAATAATAATAATAATAATAATAATAATAATAATAATAATAATATACAGCTGGATATTAATTGGTTTAGTAGGATTTATCCTGTGCTAAAAACCAATTCTTGTACAACGCATGCATCAACAAAACAACTGTCATAATTCGCGGAGTTGAGCCGACTTGGACACCCGTGTCTTCAACTCCGAATACCATTTCTTGATCTGACAACGAAGCATAGAAACACAATTATGATAAACAGGATAACAGAATTTCACACTTCTAATCAAAAAGCATAAACCTCACAAACTCATTAGTCGGGTAGAGAGGCTAGTTTGTACATACGCGTAGAGGAGGGGTAAACAAAACAATGCATTGCAACAGGAGGAAGAGGAGTATGAAAATATGACGTTTGCATATGTAATATATGGATGGTCCCTAAGAAATGGTAAGAATGATCCTAGGTGTAAATAGGTCCAACTTCCAAAACAGAGTATTTTACCTTTGACGCATATCCTGCCACTCGTTCTTGCAGTTGGTCATAAAATTCTGGGGTTTCTGAACGTCGAATCTGACTGTTTGCTTTCGCCATTTCGGCTTCTTTAAGAAAATATTCGTGTTTATTAATCTTGTTTTCGAAATGTCCAAGTTCTTCCTGCATCAATAAAACAGCATACATTTTGAACAGTTCATGAGAAAAACCTTCAAATAATAGTCATAAAGATTTATTGTATGATTGTAAAAAAAGGTAAAGATAGTCCCGTACTCGAGTGAGCGTAGGGCCCGGCACTGATCTCCGTGTGCTAAGGCAGGTTTGCCACTGCTTTCTCTAGAGCCGCGTTTTACCATCGCAGCTTAATGCTTCTACCAATTTATCAATGCTTAAGTGATGAACGGCTTTCTCTCGGACGGTCACCCATCCCAGTATAGGCCGGGATCAACGTTGCTTAACTTGGGTGTTCCAACAGGAACCAGAAGCGCAATGCCAAATTCACACACACACACATATTTATTTATTTATTTAAGTATTTAAACAAAGTAAATCAAAGACCAGATATTTGTCTGCTGTTGGGTATAAAATATTCCATCACTTTTCATATAAAATATCACATACCCGAAAAGATTCCAACTCATTGGCACTGAGGTTGGCCTTAAGAGCCAATGACCAGAGCTCTCCGATTCTTGGATCTTTGAAAACGTATCCGGACGAAGCGCCTTCTGCCGTTCTTTTCTCCAGTTCTTCGAAGCTCTCTTTAACGTCGGAGAACGCTTTCTTCAGCTCCAAGTGCCTTTCTCGGAGCGCCTCTTGGCCCCCGCCGTCAGTCCTGAACCTTTGAATCGAGTTGTCGGATATTCCTGAAACAGATTGCCAACAAACTAGTTCTACAACCTCCGCTACAAGACACACAGTAAACAGAATTAACACCTGTGTTTATTCTAGCCACCTTGACATTAGGTGGGATTTTGAAATGTTTGGAAGGGAGAACAAGGTCTGAGTCTCCACACTTGGGGGGGGAATTTCCACCCCCCCAGCCAACATATAATTTTTTTTTGGGAGGGGGGATTTTAAAACTTGGGGGTAGAATCCCCCCCCCCAGAGAAGGCCTAGAATAAACACTCAGTAACACATTTCTTCAAACTACATTATTACAACTCATACAACAAGTGTTTGCATACAAAACATGTCCATCGTAATGCCATCTGCAAATGTATAAAGCACAAAGCCAAAAAGACTACGCTTGGTGTGCAAAATAACTTGTAATATGTGTTGCAATATGTGTTGCAAAAATGCAATATATTCTAGTATTTTAATGTACAATAAATCAACACGAACCTTTGCTACACAAACTCAAAAACGGTGTTCCAGTGAAATATACCTTCAATGCGATCGACTTCTCTCTTCATCTGTTCGTACTCAGTGACCTTCTGTACATAATGACCAAACTCTGCCTTAAGAACTTCGAGTTCTTGCGCTGGAAAAACAAGCATATGGAATTAAAGCCGATTAACTAATGCAATTGTATTTTCTAAATTTATATAAATAAATAAGCAATTGTATTTTCTAAATTTATATAAATAAATAATTGTATTTTCTAAATTTATATAAATAAATAAGCAATTGTATTTTCTAAATTTATATAAATAAATAAGCAATTGTATTTTCTAAATTTATATAAATAAATAAGCAATTGTATTTTCTAAATTTATATAAATAAATAAGCAATTGTATTTTCTAAATTTATATAAATAAATAAGCAATTGTATTTTCTAAATTTCAAACACTGATATTCAAACCATCACAATCCACGTCAGACCTGAAAATGCAGACAGTTCGGCCTTCTTCCACAGTTTTGCCAGTTTCTTATCTTTCTTCATGACTTTGGCAAATAGAGTTTCGTCCTCTTTATCGAGAACACTGTTTTCAGCGGTTTTGAAGTCATCAGCATAGAAATCCAGCAAATCAAACTGGTTTAGAATACCTGGTCAAAAAAAAGATTTTTTAGATTTAGAAAATAAATATGGAAAAATATACATACACGACACACTAACCCATTCCCTTGTACCGCCTGATAATTAGCTGTTAATTAACACAACATCCTGTAAACTTAGTATAAAGTTTACACTGTGATAAATTATCTCAACTGCTGCAATACTATTGAATAGGAGAGAGGCTAGGGAGGCTAAGGTAACAGCGTCCCATTAGGGAGGCCAAGGTAACAGCCACCCAGGACTTCAAAGTCAGAACCATCTCTTTGGTTTAGGATTGCCTATCAGCTTCATGCAATAATCGTGTCAATTGATTAATCTGTAAGTGGCGGCAATATACGTATTTTAAAAAACCTGATGACTAAACTTTATTAATTAGAAGCAACCAATGATATGCAATTGATCTGCCACTTGCTGAGAAATTTTCTCCTAATCATGGCCTCCTGCTCTCCATATTCGTCCATGCCACTGGCCTTCTGCTTCTTCCATTCGATCTCCAGCCGATCCTGAATGGATAATTCGGAATATAGCTTCGGTAGAACATTCTCTGGCAGTATCTATCAATGATCACACAAGAGATCCAAAAGCAATCAATACCTCAACTGTAAAACAGAAACATAAGTCATTGTGTCATCTAAGCAATGAATATGTTTGCATCAGTCGAAAGGTCTAACACTATAAAAAGTTTACTAATAAATTGCACCAGTTTTACTCAGTACTGTTTCGGTGACATTTGCAAGTTGATTCGGTTATTACATTAACTATGAACCCTGAATAGGTTTCCCAAAGAGTTATACTGATATACCAGTGCATAAAAAGGTAGCGCTATGTAAACGGAAGAATCAACAAAGCAACACTGCATAGAAAACTAACCCTCTTCGCCTTCTGGAAAATCAGATTGATCTTATTCATGCGAAACGGTCGATCGTCATTGATCGAAGTGCTCCGATCCGATCCAAGTCCCGATCCTTTGATTTCCCATTTCATCAAATTCAACAAAACAATCGTCAAAACAATGCTTAAACTTTTCGCCATTTTCCAATGGTAGTGGTGTTGCCGCCGGCTGTTCTGAAAGACGAAACCATCTGTTATTATGAAAAACATGATTGGCTTCCGCTTTAAAGTCTCTTATTAACCCCTTCCAAGTAGTTTTCTTATGTTAGACCTCCCGAGCCCGTGTTATTTTTAGTAACGTGGGGTTAATTTTGCTATATGGTTCCAGCTCGCTATAATACAAAAAAACAATCGTAATGACATCTGCAAATGTATAGAACAACTTTTTCTGATTTTTTTTGACAGAACATATCTACTAGTGACACAGTGATATAGGGAAAGAGGCGATCTGTCAACATTTTGGGCACATCACCGGACCCAGAGGGTCGGCCACCCATAGACTGGCTATAACCGACGTGTGGTTATTTTCCTGTAGGCCTATGGTTCCATCAAGCTACTGGAAAATGTGGATTTTGTCGGAGAATTTCTTCAAATCGATTAGATTTTTACATATCTAGGGCCTATATACCTTCTATTCAACAGGCCTTCAATAGCTAGGCTTCTCACACAGAGTGAATTAATTATAAAACTTGTTTTTGATGTCTATACAACTTGTTGCAGGCCCATAATGAACCAGATATCTTAAATTTCTTCAAATCGATTAGAACTTTCGATATCAAGGCCCTATAAACCCTCTATTCAACAGTCCTTCAATTGGTTTCTCTCACACAGTGAATAACTGTTATAAAACTTGTTTTTGATGTCTATAAGACCTGTTGTATAGTGTCCCTCGTTCCCGTACAGTCAATGGCATTAGTGTGTAGTATGAAATGGCTGTAAGTGCTCAATTTCGAACGCTGTATATCAAAATTGAGAAAGATATTATTGATTATTCTTACAAAGGTAAAAGCAGTGACGATGGAACAAGAGGAAAATGTGGATTTTGTCGGAGAATTTCTTCAAATCGATTAGATTTTTACATATTAGGGCCTATATATCTTCAATTCAACAGGCCTTAAAAAAGCTTCTCACACAGAGCGAATTAATGATGAAACTTGCTTTTTATGTCAATAAGACCTGTTGTATAGTGAACCAGCTATCTTAATACACGGCTCTTCCCCCGATCGCCCTACTAGCCATTCCACGAGATATTTGGCAGGACTTTCATTTAGTTGATGTACCTCATTCTCGTACAGTCTATGGCGTTAGTGTGTTGTATGAAATGGCTGGTAATGCTCCACTTCGAACCCTGTAGATCTAAATTGAGAAAGATATTATTGATTATTCTTGCAAATTAAGGTAAAAGCAGTGAAGATGGAACAAGAGGAAAATGTGGATTTTGTCGGAGAATTTCCTCAAATCGATTAGATTTTTACATATCTATGGCCTATATACCTTCTATTCAACAGACCTTCAATTGGCTTCTCTCACAGCGAATTAATTACACAACTTGTTTTTGATGTCTATAAAACCTGTTGTAGGCCTATAATGAACCGGATATCTTAAAACAGGCCTGCGTAACAAAACTGGCGATGATCGCCTGAGTGACTTGGTAATTTTGTTTGTTCACAATATAATAGGCATAATAAGTCTATAAAAATTAGTTGTTGATTCTTGATTAATATTAAGAGCTAGGGACTGAGAGACCTGCAATTTGCAATTGGTAAAAGGGCCCGCCTGCGACCTTTGACATTCCACAGAACTTCACAAGTATAATCTAATATAACAGCCAAATAGCTGATTTCAACAAATAGATGCACGTCTTTCAGTGTTTATTCTAGGCCTTCTCGGGGGGGGGGGGATTCCCCCCAAGTTTTAAAATCCCCCAAATTATATTTTTGCTGGGGAATGGAAATTCCCCTCCAAGTGTGTGTGTGAAGGCTCAGACCTTGTCCCCCAAACATTTCAAAATTCCCCCAATGTCAAGGTGGCTAGAATAAACACTGAGAGAATGGTATTGGCAGACGAGTGAATGGCTAGCACTTTTGACAGGCAAGTGAAGAGCACCTAGTAATCAAGTTTTTTTCAAAAATTAGGGCACTATCTCTTGTATATCAAAAGTGCTTGGCATTGAGAATTTTGCCTGTGATGTTCTCTATTGCGTAAATTGGACATTTTTAAACTACAGAGAATGCAGTGTTTATTCTAGGCCTTCTCTGGGAGGAATTCCCCCCCCCCCCCCAAAAAAAAGTTTTAAAATTCATCCCAAAATTTTTTATATGTTGGCTGGGGAATGGAAATCCCACAAGCGTGGAGACTCAGACCTTGCCCCCCAATCATTTCAAAATCTCCCCCCAATGTCAAGGTGGCTAGAATAAACACTGCACGTCTTTACTGTCTGGAATCGTACAGTAGGTAGGTAGGCAGGTGACAAAATGGCTGTTGTATCTCCGTGTTAGTTCCTTCTACCACTCGCCTCCTTTCCTCCTCCTCCTCCTCCTCCTCCTCCTCCTTCTTCTTCTTCTTCTTCTTCTTCTTCTTCTTTTTCTTCCGCCGCTTAAAGACCAAGCGACAGATGTCCACGCAGCGACGCATGACAATGGCCTAACTACGTTCAAGGGGAAAGACTCCAGGGACTTGGGGGCGACGGGGTGGGGCGATCGGGGTACTTATGAGCAGGGACTTTGAAGGACTTTGACGGACGAGTGAATCGGGACAAAGGAAGTCGACCGGGCGAGAGGGGTGGAAAAGGGTCCACGGGTGGGGGTTCTAACGAATTCAACGATCCTTGGAACAGATGGGGTAAACCGGGGTAAAGACTGTGTGACCAGTGACATCTGTTAACTTCTGTTTCACGCTCAGAAGAAAACGCGCAACGTTACAAAGACGGTCGGGAAGACTGGCCGACTATAACGAATCTACATCTCTCGCTGCGTAGAAATATGGTTCGAATTTTTTCTCGAAGACGAACAGACGCTAATTTTTGAAGTCCAGAATGTGCGTGGCTCTCTATCCTAAGGTATCGTATGGCATTCGCTGCTCCTCAGATGTCTCGACTGATGATAGCAATTTCCTAAATTCGAAATAAGCAAAAGAAATGGAATCAAATGACGCTAGGAGATTTAGCGAAATTTCCATCAAAGAACAAAGGTAATATTCATTCAGACGTTTCTCCAAACGAGAAACGCCAGTCGAATAAAATATTATTTTGCGCCGGCATCTTAGATGTCCGTCTCTTTGTCGCTGTCTCTGCGTGTCTCTCTGTCCCTGTCTCGGTGTCCTCTCTTGTGTCCACTCGGGTGTCATCTGTCACCACGTGACACCAATTCCACTTGCGGTGAGCATACGTTCGTCCGATGTCATCCATTAGGAAAATAGGATATCACTCGGACTGCCAAGCATAAAGTCAAGCACCGTCGATGGCCGAAATACCGCTTTCCCCATTTCCCGAATGAGATGGGAGGAAGGAGGAAAGACAAGAGGGTGGAAAGTGGAAGCACGAGAGATAGATTCTTCGGGGGTCGGGGGGGGGGGAGATGTCACGGAGTGATCTTTCCATCGATCGCATCGCCCGATACTTTAAGTGCCTCTCTTAGGCTACCAGTTACAAACGCGGGGCGCGATATTTCCATTTTGCTCTCTGCTTTTCGAGCAGCAGTCGCTCGGGACTTTATTCAGTGTGCGATCAACTCTACAAGTTTTAAAATACTGGTGTTAAGTATTAGGCCTATAATAAGCCCATTTAACAGCATTGACGGATATGCATACTGTATTAAGTAAGTGAGTAAGTAAGTAAGTAAGTGAAATCTCCTAAATTTATATAGCGCTTTGGAAGTAGTAGACCCTACAGTAGTACATCTAGCTGCTTATTCTTATGGATCTAAACTTCTATTAGGCATCTAGGCTCGAGCCCCCTCCTCACTTTGTGAGAGGCTACCACAGGGAAGGAGGAGGGTATACACTGTAGGGGTTGCCCCCCCCCCCATTTTCATCCAAATTTACGCCAGTGCGGATATGCATACCTGTTGATTAAAAAAATTACATCGCTTTATAATAATAATTATGTCTGGAATGTTCTTTTACGAGGTTCTGAAAAGACAATGGGCGTCATAACAACGATTCGGTTGACCAAAGGGACGGTCTTCGGACCCATTTCGACCGACCTGACCATTGTCGACCCAGCGATTCTCATCGGACATCGAACCTGCGACACTCTGCTCGACATCCACACCGTCAAGGTAAATAACCGACATTTACCTGCCTTAACCCCTTAACTGGGGATACCGGATACAGCCGTCCATTTTACATTGAGTTACAGTTAAATACACGGTTAAGGGGTTAAAATGTGTATATTAATTAACATAGTAGACGATTTCAACGAGTTGTTATTGTGTTTTAAAGATTTCTAACGTTTTTAAAGAGTTATCCCCAAGTCACATTATAACCCCCCCCCCCCACCCCAATCAAATTCCTGGATACGCCCCTGATCTATTCGTTGTCGCTTTCAGCTGAACGTGGGTGACTACAGCTGGGGAAGCGGACTGGCCCACTGGGTCCCCTACGTACGGGCAGCTAGAGACTCCGTCGAACAGAACGTGGAGGCGTTTCGAATCGAGGAGCGCCTGTATTTCCGATTAACGAAGGACATCGACGAAGACCGTGAACTCCTCGTCTGGTTCACTCCGACATTCGCTCTTCAGTTGGGAATACCTGAACTAAGGGACGAACATCGGACAGGTGAGTCTTCAAAGAAGAAGAAGAAGCCTCATCACAACCAGTGGCGTAACCAGGATTCCATAATTGGGGGGCAATCAAAGGCGTAGCGACGGGGGTATATCGGTATATATACCCCCCCCCAAAAAAAAAGAAGATATCTTAAAGCTTTTAATGTGTTTTTAATATGTTCAACGTTTTTAAAAGAGTTATACCCCCTAAATCACATTATACCTCCTCCCAAATCAAATTCCTGACAACGCCCCTGGGGCAATTCAAGAAATGGTGCTATAGAGATTTATTTAGGTTAATTCTCGGGTATGTCGAAGTGTTTTGAATCTGTGGATGTCTGCCTTATTTTTCCGATGGTGCAGGCGACGTCTTCTGCTGTCCGCGCTGTCGAGAATCGTTCTTATTTCCCAACTGTCTTCGAGCGCATCGCAGATTTCGATGCAGATTCAGACAGCAGACGTCGCTCACGATCGAAGCAACGCCCGACGCAGCAGTTGGCAGCCGTCCAAGTATTCCGATGACGTCATCTTCCGGCGATTCGTCGTCTGCGATTGGTCGGACCTCGTCTTCGCCTTCCTCCTCTTCTCCGCCGTGTCCCTCTGAGTCGTATTCTTCTTCGTCATCGGTGCCGGTGAAACGCAGCCGAATAAGCTGCGAATATCGCAACGGAAACTCTCCAAAACGTCCGCTTTCCTCCACCTTCTCCTCTTCCTCCTCCTCAACCTCCTCCTGCTCTTCTTCTTCTTCTTCTTCTTCTTCTTCTTCTTCTTCGTCTGATCTCTTCGATGTTCGAGGAAAGAGCGCGTTCCATCGACCGGACACACACCCTCCGCCTCCGCCTCCGCTTCCGCCGCCATCCTCCGATTCGAATCCGCCTTTCGCCTCGCCGTCTTACGTCACAATGACGTCATCGGCGCTGACCGCAATCAACGCGTCATCGCCGGCAGCGGAGAGGTCGGTCGGAGACGAGCTGGACGGCGGCGGAATGACGACGATCTTCCCGCGATGCTCTCCAGGTCTTCCACCCGGAGACGCTCCGTCGATCGCCGGCGGAATGTCTCCCTGCTGCTACGACGCTGCCGCCGCCGCCGCCGCCGCCGCCGCCGCCGCCAGGGGCGCCACCTGCACTGGCTTCCGGTACGCCGACAGCAGAGAAAGGAAACCGCCAGAAACGACTTCCGTTGTCGCCGATCGTCTGCTCGTCCCGTTTATCTACGGATTTCCCCCGTATCCGGCGATCGACCGGATGCTGCTGGAACAGGTGGTCGTCGGGTGCGGAGTTCTGGCGCCGTCGACGCTAAACCTGGCGCAGAACAGGTGCGCCAAGTGCAGCGCCAGTTTCCGGATGACGTCGGATCTCGTCTACCACATGAGATCGCACCACAAACGAGAGTTCGATCCGATCATGAGAAAGAACAAGGAAGACGATCGGCTCTGTTGTGACGTATGCGGCGAATCGTTTCGTCAACGTCATCACCTCACGCGTCATATGACGTCACACTCTTGATAAGAGTTCTTTGCTTCGAGACGATTTTTTTCTTCTGAGGATATTTCATTTCTTTGTATTCTATTCTATGAAAGTTAATGCATAGAATTTTAATACGTTAACCCCTTAACTGGGTGCCCCGAGTAACGCTCGTCCATTTTACATTGAGTTACAAATACTGTAGTTGCCCAGTTAAGGGGTTAATGCAGGGAAATGTTTATAATTAGAATGATGACATAGGCCTAGGTCTACGTCCAGGGACGTCATTTGGGGGGCAGGGGGCATTTGCCCTCCCTGATTTTGAGGGGAAATTTTTTTTGCCAATGGTTGTGTTATTTTAGATTTTACACGCCCTAAAGGAGTGCTTGATGATGTTAAGTAACCGTGAAAATTGGCAGACAAGCCAAAAAAAGGTCGTCAGCTTTTTCGCAAACTTGTAACTTGTCATGGGGGGCCAACCATTTGTTGTTTAATGCATGTAGCCATTAAGTATAGGGTCCCAGACATTTGAGACTGAGGGGAGGGGTTATGGCGAACACGTTGAGGGAGTCTGGGGTAGAGCCCCTGGTCAGGGGTCAAGGGGCGAAGCCCCTCTGAAGAGCTGAACAACTTTCACATTTACAACATTAGAATTAGTTAGAATTACTAGTCCACAAGTAATGAGTGCATTAAATAACTTTTAAATAATATTTTTACTATTCAATAACATTTCTTGCTAATAGTAAGATGGACGGCTATGGCGGGTCCCAGACCGTCTGACGCACGACTGTTTGTTATACAGATATATAGAGAACTTGATATATAAATATAGAGAACGCTTGATACTTAGACTAGTAGAGCCAATCCTCAGCCATCCCCCTACCCCCATCCCCCCACCCTCACAAACAAATTTTCTCTGCAATTTTGAACGACACTTACGGGTGGCCGTGATGGCAAGTGGTGTGTTCACTGTCCAAAGTAAAAGTAAAGTAAAATCTCGTGGATTTCTATAGCGCCTTTATATAGAGCCTTCAAATCCCAAGATCGCCCCGTGGACTCGCCACTGTCGTCACCATGCGGCCCTGGATATTTTAAAAATATAGCGCTAAAGAACTGATGGTTCGACTGATTGACACACGACAGCGCACTTGATGTCAAGATAAACAAAGAATTAGAAAAAAGATTTCGTCCACGTGGTTTACTTAATAAAGTATTATTTTCTTCGTTAATTAAGTGCAAAACTGTGTTTTAATCGATCGAAAGTGACCGCCGCGGAGCATCGAATGGTTTTTATTAAAAGAAAATCTTGTCGTGAACATAGGCGGATTTTATTAAAGGCTAGGGTAGGCTTAAGCCTACCCAACTAATCCCACCAAAACAAAAAATGTTTTTCCATCAACACCAGGTCTGTCGCGTGCTGGATGGCACCCCCAGACCCCCATGCTAGCCTACCCAAATATTAAACTCTAAATCCGCCTATGGTCGTGAATTTATTGCATTTTTCTTTGTGGAAAGTTGTTGCAGTGGTTTACATACAGGACGGGTCCTTCTGAACCACTCCACACCCCGTTGTTATTATTATTGTTATTATTTTACGTAGCTAGCTGACTCGCTCGCAGAGCAATGCAGTAATTAAATTTATGTAGCGCCGCTTTAATGAACGCCTTTATAAAAGTGACCCGGTAGAAATTGCGGTTTTCACACAGGCTTACTTTAACGCATCCTAAAAACACTTAAAATCATCATCATCATCATCATCATCATCATTATTATTATTATTATTATTATAAATTCAATCTGACAAAGCCTGGCATAGATTTTGTGATTCGTGGTTAAAATGGATTATTAAACGAATATTAAATGGTTCTCATGCAAAACAGATCCTACTGTACCTCTGTAGATTCAATTATTATTATCATCATCATCATCATATCATCATCATCGTCATTAGCGTTAGGTGCTACCGAATGCTTCTCTATTGGATAGTAGTAAAACTTATTGCAAAGTGAAACGTCAATATATTATAGACGATAGTCCCAGTTTTTGATTTCTTCATTGACTATTGAAATGTCAATTTTGTAAACTTCATGTTCAGCGGTATTTATGATTTCCTTGTAGGTTATGAAGCAATGGATTCATTCCTTAATTCACGCCCACTGGGAAGAAGAATGGAGAGTAGCAGTGATGATGACAACAATGATTTCATAGGAGGAAGACAGTTTGCAGAAGACATACTTGATTCAGAAGAAGAAGAAAAGCGCGAAATGGAGGAGTTGATGTTCTGTCAGCTGTACTTCGATCCGGACAACAAGATTTCATCTGACGCAAAAGGGAACGAATATATTTATGAAACGGTTGATTTACCTGGATCAAATGTGGAAGATGAAAATCCAGGTAAATCTGAATGCATTCTGTTGAGCGAGGAAGGGAACGATGCAAATGAGGAAAACTTAGACAAGAGTATTTCAGTGTTCATCAAACAACAGAGGCAGAACGAAAACAGGATTTCTTTCGAAGGCGACGCCAAACGGACCTCAAAATCGGACGATAAAATTCACAAAACGTCGTCAGAAGACTTTAAAAACGTGAAAAGTTCGTCGTTTCTTTCCAACGATGGTCGAAAACATTTAGCCGCTGGGTCGGCGTTGTCTTTGGAAGCGGAAGCAATCGATTCAAATTCCTACATTTGTATCGATTCTGATGACGAAGAACTGAATGTTCCGTCGACGACAAAGCGGAAGAGAAAAACGAGAAGAAGAAAATCCAAGGACAAATCGAGTAGAGAGGAAGTTTTGAGCATCTCAGACGATTCGAGCAATTCATCCATTTTCATAGACGTCTCATCCGAAGATGACAATTTGGATATCCATTTGAATGCAGGGTTGACAACCAATGACAAAAGTCTCCAAAAAATACATGATAGCTTACCAGGTGCCGTTAAATACTAGGATTTTTAGTGTTGTTTTGCAATGCTAATTCAAATTGAAGCAATATGTGTATTTATTACAACAGTTAAATGTAAGCTGTATTGAATTTTTTTTAATGGTTTCTCCAGCCCTATGTATTTGGAAGTCGCAGGTCGGACAGCAGTTGACCAAATGAAAGTAATTGTTCAGAGTTAAAGTGTTTTTTGACAATTTGTTTGCATTTGACATCCTTGATGGTTGCTATGGAAATCATTTCTTGTGACTGATAATGGATAGTAGTTAACATTGATTATTTGAGTGCAACGAAGACATTTACTTTAAAGTTTTAACGGGATTTTCAAATACATTAGAGCTTCATTATAATGGACTCGGTTATTTTGTATCCTCAGTACCGCAGTGTACGGTCCCGTGTGATGCGCACCGTATTAGATGGTATTGGGTATAGCATACCTTGGATAAAACGTACTCAATTTCACACGCTAAGTACGAAGTAATACTGTATATTCATTGTGTTTGGCATTTTCTTTGAAATAGATTGTGACTGGAGTATCTGTCCTGCCGATGAATTTGGGCAGGCCAAAAAGTCTCGTTATTATAACGCTGCTTCCAAAGTCCAATGTCAAAACTGCAGTCAGCGAGGACACTTAAGAAAAGAATGTCCCCAGCCACGGGTAACTTGTACAGGGTGGCGCAAAAAACCGGACTATATTAAATGCCAAGCCTAAATATGACTAGTTCGGTTTTTTTGCACCACTCTGTAGTTGTTTGTGATGCAAAGTATTACAGCAATTTCAGTGTCGTTGCGGTCATGTTAGAATCTTACATTGTTTGTTGAACCATATTTATAACACATTAACATCAATATCCTGTTTAAAATTGAGCTTGGTTTTCACAGACTGCCAATTTGACATTTGACGAATAGGGAAATTGGAGATTGTAATTGTGACTGGGCAAAAAAAGAATTCTTTGGCCATGGTTATCTGAAGGTCTTCAAGTTTTGATCAATTGACAATTTCTTGTTGTGCTTTCTAAAAAAAAACCAAACACAATCTTCATTTTTGAACTTTATCCGACTGACAGATGTTGTACGGCTGTGAATTTGGTAAAAGTGTTTCTGGTTAAATTTGTTTCATCTGCCGAAACAACCTGCCAGAAAAAACCACCTGTGTATTCCTGTCGTGGAAGGTATTCATCGTTGTAGGCACTGCAAAATACACCCGCTGTATTTGAAGTTTTGGAAATACTTTGCTGCTGTGTAGTGTTTTGGAACAGCAGTTCCAAATCTGATCCAAACTGAAGGAGAATTTAGGCTAAGATATATTTGTGGATTTCTTGCATATCCGACTTACAGTGATTGATACAATTGTAATGTATTTGACATCTATGTGGTATAGGTAAAAGGTAAGGGTAGGTCCTGTACTCGAGCCCATGCGTTGGGTTCCGGCGCTTATCTCCGGTCTAGACAATCAGCGACGTGCGTGGTATAATCCATTAATCTGGGATAGGCTGCCATTACTTTCCTCAGACCCACGTTTTACCTCGTAGCTTAACGCTGCTCCTCATTTTAACCATCGCCCTCTAGCGAGTAAGGCCGAGTCGACCTTAGGGCTCCTGCGGGTATCGAACCCGCGACCTTCTGCTCTATCGTCCAGCGCTGTTACCGCTCTTCTAACTTCCTGCTCTTTCCCTGCGGTATAGCCAAAGCTATTTAAGGACACAAAATTAATTAAGTGCCATCTGGATGTCTTAAATAGGGTGTGCTAACAAGGCACTGCATTTTATTTTTATTTGTCTTATAGAAAGCAAAGGCTTGTCTCTTGTGTGGTGAACAAGGTCACTTTAGTCGTTCGTGTAGACAGTCGCTGTGCTTTCGATGCAATAAACCGGGACATTCGGTGAGGGACTGCGATCGCAAGAGAAACGGAAGAGAAGATTACTGCTGTCGATGTGGAGTTTACGGCCATCAGAATACAGTACGATTACGTGTCACTGCTTCACATTTACGCCTTAATCGATATATTTTATCGACTAATTTAGTTTTATTTTTTCTTTATCTATGCTTTAATTCACTATTTTCAAGTAAGCGGTGTTTTTTAGCATGTTTTCTTGTTTAACATTTTGAGCGATTATGATTATTTTGCGAGTATAGTATCTTCACGGGTCGATGCATGCTTTTTTGCTAATTTATGCTGACTGTACATGCAACTGTTAGTTGATTTTTAGAAAAGCGTTGCTTGTTATTTATAGACAAAATTTTCTGACATGAAAGTAAATTTCCTGTTTCAGGATTGTCCTGATGCTTGGCGACAGTTTCATTTGACGGTAAGCCATTTTCGATAAATCTTTCTGTCTATATTTAAATTTCTCTGTCATGTGCAACTTACATTTTTTCCTTATCTGGGTTTATATTGGTTTTATGCTTGACAATATCATTTTTTAAATATTGTTTGTTTGCATTTAGTTTACCATTTTTCTTTCTTTGTGCTTTTAATACAATACTGTATAATTTTATCGCTGGTTTCCAATGTCTGTGTTTAATTTTCTTTGCAGACAATTGGCGGTGATATTGTCACAGGTGCAAAGCTGGAAAATCACCGAAAGTTTTGCTTTAACTGTGCAGGAAGCGGCCATTTTGGTTACGTAAGTGGACTTAGCTTCTGTTAGTTCATTTTATTTTGAAGATTTGCTCCCTGGCATGAACGTGTGATGGTGTCTCCTCTCTAATACTGGTATTGCGGATATGCCAATAAATAAGTTGGTTGTTTAAGATGCAATAAAAATTCCATGCAGAAAAATTTGAGATAATTTTTGAAATTGTTTATTTTTAACAGGAATGCAAGAGGGAGAAATCTCACCACTATGTTCCTACTATGCTGCCTTTTATTGCACAATATGAGATGTCAGGAATGAAGAGTCAAAGTATGATTTATTCTATTTTATATTAAAAATATAAAACAGAATTCTGGTAATAAATAGCTTTTTATAGCTCCTGCTACACTGGAGTTTGGTAGCTTAATGTTTATTTGTAGTATTTGTATTAAGATTTTGATGCATTTTTTTAGAAAAATAGATTTTTTAAGATCTTTTTCAGAATCATAGTAAGAAGGAATTTAGCAATTGTTTTTTATATTGTTTTTTTCATATTTTTGTTGATATTTGATGTTCTAGAGCATTTTTACAATGCAACTGATCCTGAATTGTCCTACAAGAGAAGAGGCAGAAAGAAATTCAAGAGTTATGAATCAGAAAACCGACCCAAGGCATTTAGTTGTGAATCCAGTGCGAAAAAGGCAGAGAGACGTGAATACGCGAAGCCACATTCGGAATCCTTTGATGTCCTAGACAGTGGTGCAAAGTCAGAAAAACGAGATATATTTGCAGGTTGCGTCCAGTCTCCGTCCTCGAAAAAGAAAAAGGCGAAACAGGAAAGCGCGAGTTCTTTGGGAATAGAGACACCTAGGGGCGCAAAACTTGACGAGAGCGGTTTTCTTTCTCATAACTTGAGTAGTTTTGCTCAAAACGTAAAGGAGAAGATGTTGCGCAAAAAGCTGACCCCGCCAAAACCAAGGTCAAAGAAGACGAAAAAAGCGAAGGACACTCTTCAACGTAGTTTTATACCTTTTGACAAGACAAATACGAAGGAATTGTCAAACAGTCCTCAGAATTTTCGTGGACTAGATCGTCTTCAAAAGCCCAGCGATATTGCCGATAGAATGTTATCTTTATCCGGTACATCTTTAGACAAGGAAGGTCGCGAAGAACACAACATCGGTGACGGTTTATGTCCGAACATGAAAATATCGCTTAGCGTAGAAGACTTGAACGAATCGAATGGTAAACGGTCCGATTTGAAAATACGTTCCCGTTCATCGCGTCCCTCGAGACAAGTCTCCATTGGCGACACGTTTATCAGAGACGAACCGGTGCAGGTTTCAACTCCAAACGAGCGCAATTTGAACGGAAATTGGAAAGACGAGATGCTGTCGCCGGTCGAAATGTTGCAGTTAGACGAAGACGAAATGGAAAGGAGTTACTATGGAAGGAAGCAGATGAGAAATGCCAAAAGGAAAGAGAGAAGGAAAGCAAACAAAGCGAAATATAAAGCTTCAGGTATCAAAGACTTATATGTAATCACTGTTTTCTAAAAGGTTATAAGTAAAATGCTAAGTGTAGTTTTCTAGAGTGAAGGATCTGAAAAATTCATGTTCATAATATGTTTTTTAACCCCTTAACTGGGTGCCCCGAGTAACGCTCGTCCATTTTACATTGAGATACAAATAGTTGCCCAGTTAAGGGGTTAAAATTATTATTGATTCCATTTTTCATAACATCTTGTCTTTGGCTTTGCTGTGCTTACGGTGCTATATAAATAGCTTAGTATGCACATCTGCTGAATGTTTTGTAAATTGAATATTTTTCTTTAGGTGAAGCTAGTTCCGTGAAAAAGAAAAACGTGCATAAACAGTTTAGCAAGAAAAACAGTTTACCAATGAAAGAGGATATCTTGTGATTACGCTGAACAACATGTAACCTGCAATTGTTTATTACGCTAATGCATGACAATAGTAATAATAGGTAAAACCTGTAAAACCCAGTGTTTATTCTAGGCCTTCTCTGGGGGGATTTTCCCCCCAAAGTTTTAAAATCCCCCCATTTTTTATATGTTGGCTGGGGGATGGAAATTTCCCCCCCCCCCAAAAGTGTGGAGACTCAGACCTTGTCTGCCCCTCACCCAAACATTTCAAAATGCCCCCCTCCCCCAATGTCAAGGTGGCTAGAATAAACCACTGTGTAAAACCTGTAAGTAATAATTGGTTAATACCTGTAAAAATCAAGTTGTAGACTATGTCTTAACCCCTGGGGACCCCGGATATATCCGTTCATTTTACATTGAGTTACAGTTAAATACCCAGTTAAGGGGTTAAACAACTGTTTGGGAGCATCTTGAGGGAGTGTCTAGCAGTATTCAACCAGCATGGCAGTGGACCATCCCCCCCAGTATCTTTGTTCCATTGTTTATGTCTGTTTGATGTGAATATGGGTTGTAGGAGGATTTTATCAGCCTTGATCAGAGCTGAATGTTGAATGTTCTTCTCTGAAACTGTTACATTTTGTCTTCAAGTCCATTCTTTCAACAAGTATAGTGCAATTCCCTTGTTCAGCTAAGCCACTCAAATAAGAAACACATGTATTTTGTGTATCCCTGATGCAGTCCCATTAAAACATAAGCTCACTTCAGGCAGCCTCCTGGCTGGCAGTAGTACTGCATTACTTTAGAAAATGATGCAATAAACTCTGGATGACGTGTGTGATGGTGTTATTCGATGTGATGCATTATTACATCATTTAAGGCATATTTAGCATCTTGTTGCAATCTTACTGTATAATTAACACGAAACATAGAAAGTGAGCTACTGTAGGCCATATATGAAATATCTTCGAAATGAGAGTCAATAAAATATTTTCATGGGCATATTCTTCGTGTTCAGGATACCAAAATACAGTAGGCCTGTTACAGATTATGCCCTATTTTAAAAGTCAGTAACATTTTCACTGTTGATCAGTGATATTAATATAGACTACAGCGTTTGGCGTGTGAACATTTGCCTTGGTTTTCCTGAGAGGCTGTGATCATTAGTCATGTATGTTATCATAGACCAGCTGCAATAGCAGGTGATGGTGATGGTACCGGTACCCTAATCTGGGCACATCTGCTTCGTAGGCTGTGTTTTATATCCAGACTCCAGGCCTTTGGGGGGGGATCGACTTGGTTGGAGGGGAAAAGACACGGTTCAATGCAAAATTTGTGTAAGTGCGGGGATTTTGAAGTTTTGGGGGAAATCTCCCCTCCTAACAGGCCTGTATAAAACACTGTAATCGTAGGAGATGCTGCAGTAGTTGTCTTTGAGTGGAAATAGGCCCCACCAGTGTTTATTCTAAGCCCTTTTTGGGGGGGATCCCCAAAGTTTTAAAATTGCCACCCCTCCCAAAAAATGTATATGTTGGCTTGGGGGATGGAAATCCCCCCCAAAGCGTGGAGAGACAAATCTTGTCCCCCTCCAAACATTTCAAACCCCCCCCCCCCAATGTCAAGGTGGCTAGAATAAACACTGGGCCCCACACCTACAGATTGTACGTGGGTATCTTAGCGGCGATTTGTGCTTGCAGAAATTTGGTACGATAGATGAGTGCCTAATTCTCTTTCTCCCTCTTTATGGATCTGTTTGAGCCTATGGCCAAGGTTGAGCGAAATTTCTGCATAGCCTACTATAGCCTACTCTTGTTTTCCCTAAAAACAAGAGTAGGCTATAGTATGCAGAAATTTCAGATATATATTTGTTATATATTATATATTTCATATATATATATATATATACACGATATTATAATTATTATTGTTAAAAGATTATGTTGTTTCACGGCCGATTTTACCTAATTCGCCCGCTTTTCTCGGTATCCGCCTTTCATAATCCCCTCCGCCGCCCCCATTTGTAATTCGCCAGTGAGACCAAACTGGCGCTTGTCACAGACCCAAGCATCGCGACATTAATTTTAACGTCAAATTTTAAACTAATTATGAATTTCTTATGATTTTATTATGCACAATAAACTAATAAAAGCGTTAATTTACGATCATTTTAGCGCGATGACTTGCAGACCTTTGTACCTCCCGGGCGTGTGTGTGCGTGTGTTCGGCGTGGTTAAAAACTTGAACTTCCTTGCACCTGTTCTAAACAGATTGAAAACAATTCTTAATCTCCGACGCAAATACGCGACAGACCCTCGCAGACAGCTTTCGACTTAAACTACACCAGATATCACCAGCTCCTGTGTACCGCTATATTCACATCTCGAGCGCATAATGTATATTCTAGTCAGTACATATATAATATATACTAGGACAGTGGTCTGTCTGTCTGTCTGTCTGTCTGTGCTGGGGTGTGGGGGGAGGGCGTATACCAGGAGGTCTCTGGGCTGTGTGTAGTGTTCGGCCGAATGCGACGCCGTCAATAAATAACTGATGGTGAAACTCGAGCGCTGTGTCGGGGGGGGGGGGTGGGCCGACAAAACATCTGGTCGCGCACGTAATACGAGGCCGGCTGGGGCCTCCCACCCTCCCTCCTCCCTCCTCCATCCCCTCCCTCAGTCGAATGTCTTGCTGTGGGTCTTGTTCACGTGCATCGGGCTGCCGCGGTAGCTACGCGGCTGCGAGGGGCAAAGCGAGAGCGCCAGAGAAGACGGACGAGAAATTACACGAACGTTGTCTGGCGATTAACCGAAAGAAGTAGTCGTTGTTGTCTGGCGATTAACCGAAAGAAGTAGTCGTTGTTGTCTGGCGATTAACCGAAAGAAGTAGTCGTTGTTGTCTGGCGATTAACCGAAAGAAGTAGCCGTTGGCGAACTGGATCGATTCAAATAGGGGGCTCGCGAGGGTCGCTTGAGGAATCGCTGTCTCTGTGTTGCCCGTCCGGGCGGTTGTAGGTCCACCGATGCTACCGGTGGCCAAGGTAAGCGAGTGATGTCGGTCAAAGACTCGGGCGCTGGACTGGACTCGCCGTGCGAGGATCGAGTCCCTGCTGCTTCTAAGACGCCAACGGATCCAGGTTCCGGATTCCATCTGCAACGGATCAAAGAACCTCTGGAAGACGAGGGAGGAGGAGGAGAAGAAGAAGAGGAATCAGTCGGTGGAATAGAACGCATAGGAACATCATCATCACCTACCAGAATAGGAGGAGGCGGTGGAGGTGGAGTGACAACAGATTCCGACAAGAACGACGATGACGAAGAAGCGGCACGTGACAGGAATGACGTCACAATAATGACGTCATCGATGACGAAGAGGAACAAAAGGAAGATGACGGAACCGAGAAGAAGAAGAACCGACTTCAGCATCCGAAGTCTCTGTTCCCATAGCGACGACGAAGGAGAAGAAGAAGAAGGAGAAGGAGAAGGAGAACGGGAAGCAGGAGGAGAAGAGAAGACAGGAAAGAGAACGAAAAGAAAGAGAGATTACGTCATAACACCATCATCGTCATCAGCACCTTCGTCGTCCACTTCGACCACCGCGGCTTCTTCTCCTCTGCTTAGTTCGTTTCTCCTCGATCCCTCCTCCCTCGTCCCCCCCTCCGCCACCGCATTCGACCGCCGCCGACGACGACAAGGCCCCTGTCCCGGCGCCCCTCTGACGGACGACGACCGACGTCCCGCGGTCGCTTCGTCGCCGCTGCCTTCTTTCCCCTTCGACGACGCCGGCGGCGGCGGCGGCGGCTATGCGACCGCCTCGTCGTCGCGCCGACCGCAGCGTAAGAACTACAAGAACATGACGAAGCAGCGTCGGATCGAGGCGAACGCCCGGGAGCGAACCCGGGTTCACACGATCAGCGCGGCGTTCGAGAGTCTCCGCCGGGCGGTGCCTTCCTATTCGTACAACCAGCGACTGTCGAAGCTCGCCATACTCAAGATCGCGTCCAGCTACATCCTGGCGCTGGCGACGCTCGCGGAACTGGACCACGGAGGTCGAGGAGGAGGAGGAGGAGGGGGACAGAGGGGACTTACGTTCGGGGACTGTGTCGACCTCTGTACGCAGACGATCCAGGCAGAGGGACGGGCAAAACGACGCCATTAGACACACACACACACACACACACACACACACACACACACACACATCGTACACCGTCTCAGGTAACAATCATTGGAGTGGCCAGAAACAGGGGCGTAGCCAGGAATTTGATTTGCGGGGTATAATGTGATTGGGGGCTATGAATCTTTAAAAACTGTGAAAATCTTAAAAACACATTAAAAATGTTAAGTCTGATTTTTGGGAGTATATATATATATATATATATATATATATATATATATATATATATAATATATATATATATGTATAACAATATATATATATATATATACCCCCAAATTTATACCCCCTCTTCAATCAAATTCCTGGCTACGCCCCTGGATGGGAGTGGGTTTGGGTGGTTGTCGATTAGCCCCTTATCGAACAGTCAAATTAGTTATTAGTGTCAGATCACAAATCAGAAAAAAACTTAGAATTACAAACCCAAAGACTATAATCGCAAAGTCATGTGTTGTTGAGTGTACAGCTAAGGATCAGTGGCGGCTCTAGGATTTGGCAAGTGGGGGGGCCGTTGGGGTGGCAACTTCTAATCATGGGGGCAACCATTTGTTGTTTAATGTATGTAGCATTAAGTATAGGGTCCCAACGGGGGGCACTGGGGGGCCAGGCACTCAATAGGAGGCACGGCCCCCTGACCCCCCCCCGGTGGAACCGCCACTGCTAAGGATTAAGATTAACAGTGAGATGCTAAAAGGAGAGGATGCAGCAGAAGAGAACTATAACATCTCTGTAATAAAACTGTCTTCCAATACTTTGAACACTTTATCATGCAAAAAACAACAGAGTTTAGCGTAATGCATTATGCTATAATGTATGCATAATATGATAATAATTATAAATTCGATAGTAGCATCTAGAGTAGGTAAGTTTTGGTCAGGGGCGTAGCCAGGAATTTGATTTGGGAGGGTATAAATCTTAAGTATACAGTAAACCACATGAACATAAACCACATATAACCACATATAACCACATATAACCACATATAACCACATATAACCACATGCAAATCACATAAAAAACTTTACGGTAGACTGAATCTATCTGTCTGTCTGTCTGTCTGTCTGTCTGTCTGTCTGTCTGTCTGTCTGTCTGTCTGTCTGTCTGTCTGTCTGTCTGTCTGTCTGTCTGATGTTTTCCTTTGCCGATTGTCTGATCGGTGGTAAGGACTGAGGACTGTCTGTAGTTTATCGAATACAAGCAGAGCTCTTGTTTCAGTCGGTCGTTGTTCGGCCAATCCATCTTTTCCAGCTGTTACTTTTTGTCTGTCTGTCTGTCTGTCTGTCTTCTTCTTCTTCTTCTTCTTCTTCTTCTTCTTCTTCTTCTTCTTCTTCTTCTTCTTCTTCTTCTTCGTTTGACTTTCTCTCTTCGAGATTATATATACCGCGATATCGCTTTTCGGAAACGAAGTCTAACGATTTCCCTATCGAATCGGTTTCGCGTATATCAGTGTTCTGCTGTTTCGGCGCTAATCTCTGCCTTCAGTGGATGATGCACCCGCTTTTCCAGACACAAAAAACTTTCTTCCCAAAAGGAATGCTGAGTGTAAGTAAGTAAGTAAAATCTCGTAAACTTATACAGCGCCCCGGAAACAGCAGTAGCTATAGGCAAGGTGGTTTGTCGACCGGGTGTTGAGATCCCAAAATGGAGGAACTCTGCTTCTGCTGCTTTTCGATCGCCACTTAATTTAAAAACCCTCCTCGAGCAGGAAGTAAAATCTGATAGCGAGTCAACGCACTCGCTTGATTGCTTCTAATTAGACACCCATTACCCTCCTCCTCTCCCCTCCTCCTCCTCCTCCTCCTCCTCCTCTCCCCCCTCAACTTCAACACCCCACAGGGGAACGGAGTGTTTTGGCCCAAGAAGGTCCGTGCTTTGTTCTGGCCTTGACGCCGATCGAACCAGTTGGCCTCGTCTGGTGGAGAGAGACAGAGACACACAGAGAGAGACACAGAGGCAGAGAGAGAGAGAGAGAGAGAGAGAGAGAGAGAGAGAGAGAGAAAGATAGAAATCTCCGGTTGTTTCGCTGCAGTTTTAAGGCATCGGGTTTTGTTTTTCGATCGCAAACAGATGTTATCACTGAAACAACGACCGCCATCAAAGAGGGGCGGGGGTTTCTGTCCCCTTCCTTCCCCCCTAAGTTCCTTTCCTCTTGTCGGTCGGTCGGTCGGTCGGTCTTAGATCTCTTATCGTGAACCTGCCTTTTGGTTTTGGCGCGGAAACTTCGCTTCCCGCTTCATGCGTTAAATGCAACGCGATTTCAAGCCCTCCTCAGCTCTGCAGATCCTCATTACTTACTTACTTACTTACTTGCATTTGCCGGGTGCGGTGCGTGTGGGGGGGGTGGTGGTCGGTAGGCCGAAGGAGGGCTTGTAGTAAGTAGACAGATGCGAAAGAGGGAGGAGGAGGGGTGGCAAACGGATACGTTGTCGAAGGGTGGCATGGGGCGGGGCGGCACAGTGACGGCGGCTTTACCCGGCGCCGATGCCATCTGGCTTGCAGCAGAGGAGGGGAGGGGGATAGAGGGTGTACGTCGGTTGCTGCTGCTGCTGCTGCTGAGATCAGGCGTTAACGGTAGAAATCAAACAGAGACTTAATGGATGTTAACTTGCCATGTGGCGCCTATCAGATGAAACTCCAGACATTTGCGCGAAAGAGGAGGAGGAGGAGGAGGAGATGGGGAGGAGGAGGAGGAGGAGGGGAGAAAAAGCGGCAGCTTAAAAGGAGAGAACGGAGAGAGAAGTACAGTAAATGCCAACAGGAAATATCCTCAATCCAGATATCGGAAGGCACCTGAGTAGGGACCATATACAGATATACTGTAGAGGCACTAAAGAAATCCTGCAAATATTCCCAGCTATAATTATTGAATAGGTTTTTATCTTTGCACACACACACACACACACAGGGTTTTTCTCGCCGACAGGCCATAATACGCACACATCGCCCACCTGTGCGCTTT
>CM030870.1:8687119-8709619 GCA_018105865.1 Metaphire vulgaris | reverse complement strand
GAAAACTCGAAGAATGGCTTCAAGCGGCAGAAAAGACATTTCGATCGATCCAGTCGTTTTGCAGTTTCCATCTACCGACCATCGATTTCATTAATTAAACCGTCGAGATTCTGCAGCCTACCTGTACTTAGGAAGATTATTTCCAGCAGATTTACACTGTAAAACAAACGCTTACGATTCTCTCAGGGATGCTAACAAGGACTCGACCCTCAAGGCCAGGACCAGGCCGAGCAGGGCGTAGCGTCGGGAGGGTATATATATATATATATATATATATATATATATATATATATATATATCCCAAAATCAGTCTACTTCTTTAAAGTTTGTACGTGATTTATATATGATTTATGTGGTTTATAGTTAAGATTTATTAACATCCCCCACACACAACAAATATACTGTATATTTCAAATCAAATTCCTGGCTAGTGGCTACGTCCCTGGGACCAAGGACTCAACCCTCGAGGCCAGGACCCTGACCAAGGAACCAGCTCCCAAGGCCAGGACCAAGGACTTGCAGCGTGTCCTTAAGGAGTCCTTAAGACCAGGACCAAGGCCAAGGACTTATGACCCCTGAATTCTCTTCGATCGAATTCTTATTAATTCTGTGAATTTCTAGTTTCCTTTGTCTCACAACTTTTGCAGTGGAGAAGAAAACATGTCCAAAAGACAAAATTATCGTAATCCTAAACATCGTTTAAATTATTGTGTGAATGGCCTTCTTGTTCAGTGGAACTATCTTCGTATCTCCGGGGGGAGGGGGTCCGTACCTCTGTTGAACGCCTGGCACTCTCCCATCGAGGGTGATAATTGTCCTGTATGTTCTGATTGAAGAAAAATAACTAGCCATCGTGCTTAGAAGTTGCCACCCCAACGACCCCCACTTGCCAAATCCTGGAGCCGCCACTGCCCGAGACCAGTCGCCTCTCCAATCCAACCCCACTCATGTGGGTGACAAACAGTGTTTCGGGGTCAGTGCTATGCTAATAAAAACGTCCGACGCGCGCCCCGATTTTAAAATTTTTGACGTCATTATCGTCATACTATCGTTCCATTTTACAATAATTGATCGTTGACTTCTAAAATACGCTTCTGGTGTTTTTTTTCTGTGAGAAGTTCCAGTCTGAAAAGTGAAATTTGATTGGGGACAAATTTCAGTGGGCTATTTCTCGTTTGGAGAAACGATTGGTTGATTACATCTTAAAAGTTAGTTTGCACATAAATCAAATTCTCTAAGCGAGGGTTGGGCAAACTTTCTTCACAGGGTCGCAAGTAGCATTGGGTCTATATTAAGTGAACCGCGCTTACAAAAAGCCAAAATGTGTAAAGTAAAGTAAAATCTTGTGGATTTATATAGCGCCATGGGGAGCAGCACAGCAGTAGCTGCTTATTCTTAGGCACTCAGCCTCTCTTAAAATAGCCATAGAAAAGGTATGAGATCAGCCAGGCAGTAGTCAACATCCAATATAATTAAGATGATGATATACACAATAAATTTATTTAATGAAACCAACCTGATATTTACTGTTTGTTGCTCAAATGTCAAATATTTAATAACCGCCGAGTCCACGGTTAATGGTGATGATGACCAGGGGCGGCGCTGGGTTTTGTTGGCTGGGTGGGTCTAATGTAATCTACACAACCAGGACCAGGATCAGACTACCCCTCCCCATAACCCCCACCCGGGCCACCCCAAATAATTTATCTGCCGATTTGCTCGGGTGTCCCTGCCCGAGACTGGGTGGGTCCGGACTCACTCCCCTAGCGCCGACCCTGGTAGTCTATAGATATGCAAAAATTCAGAAGAGTGATGAAACGAATTAAAACCACATATTGTTGTGTCCCCATCTTTGTTGTGTCAAACCGTACTAGAATTGTCAATATATTCTGTCCCAATTTTTTTCTGGAGCTTTCGAAATGCCACGAAAAATAATGAGCCATTTGAAACAACACTAAACAAAGTCTTTCAGAAATCTATTCTCTGTCAAATGTCTACAAAATCAACAGAGAGATAAGATGGCGCTTAAGAGAGCTGGTTTCTTCTATTACAGGTTTTATAGACCACACGAATATTATAAAATTGATACCCTGTTTGAAATTGGACAAAACAAGGACTAGTGCTACAGTAGGCTACAGGGGCGCGCTGGGTTTTGTTGGCTGGGTGGGTCTAATGTAATCTACACAACCAGGACGAGGCTCAGACTACCCCTCCCCATCACCCCCACCCCGAATCATAATTTCTCTGCAGATTTGCACGATTTGCTTCGGTGTCCCTGCCCGAGACTGGGTGGGTCCGGACCCGCGGACCCACCCCCTCCTAGCGCCGCCGCTGATGATGCCGTATCTTCGAAATAAGCGGAAGATGCGTTACTCTTCTATTGCTATCAACAACTTAAGACTTTTACTTAGACGAGGTAAAACGAGGTAAGACGTAGGTAAGATCGAGGTAAGACGTAGACATACTGATTCTCACAAATGGTATATGCCCTCCCTACGGAACCACTCTAAACCAGGCCCGTACGAAATTGGGCCCAGAGGGTGCAGTTGCACCCCCTGGAAAAAATAGGGGTGCAGCGCATCCCTGGAAGACGATGCTGGGGGTGCAGATCTGCACCCCTTGGAATTTTCGACTCAAAAACATGCAGGAAATCATGGAAATGACATTTTTTGCTTGTGGACTCAAAATATATAGGAAATGACCTTTTTGGCTTTTCCGCCGAAAAGTGTGACAGACAACCAACACACTTCGCCTCGGAAAATCTGCAGCCCCTGCTAAAAATTCGTTCCGACGTGCCTGCTCTAGACCCAACTACTGTAGAACTTCGCTATAGCGTACTTATAGCGAGTCGGTAAATCTGTAATACAGTAATAGGCTATCTGAGGTAGGCCTAGGCCTACATTACAGTACCGTCCGTTACTGTACCGCATCAACTTGGACAGTACGTTATAACCGAGTCTATTTATAATGAAGTTCCATTATAATTATTATTATTATTATTATTATTATTATTATTATTATTATTATTATTATTATTATTATTATTATTATTATTATTATTATTATTATTAAAATTATTATTATTATTATTATTATTATTATTATTAAAATTATCATCATCATTATCATCATTATCAATATCATTATCATTATTCTCTTGAGTACAAATAGCATTCTAGTTCTTTGCTGTTGTAGTCGTTGTCAACGATTAAAGCCAATTGATGAATTCCAGCATTGTAAAAGCAGCTACTTTTCTACCTTTATAACAGTGGCGTAGCCAGGATTCCAGAATAGGGGGCACAGCAATATTTTCGGCTCAAAACTCTTGACGAGCAAAAAACCTCGTCGTCTCAAGCGCTTCAAATTCTGATCCTACCCCTGGCCCCTCACCCCCTCCCACAACTACTCACCGCTTTTGGACGAATCTCGCTATATATGTCCCGGCCCGAATAGGGGCGACCCCGTGGCTACACCAATGTTGTAGAATGCTTAAAGTCTTTGAACCAACTTTTTGGACTACTAATGCGCTATAGAAAATGGGATCTACTACTACTACTACTACTACTACTACTACTACTACTACTACTACTACTACTACTACTACTACTACTACTACTGCTACTGCTGCTGCTGCTGCTGCTGCTGCTACCACTACTGCTGCTGCTGCCACTGCTGCTGCTGCTGCTGCTACTGCTGCTACCACCACTGCTGCTGCCACTGCACTGCTGCTGCTGCTGCCACCACTGCCACCACTGCTGCTGCACCACCACCACCACCACCACCACCACCACCACCACTGCACTACTACCACCACTGCCACCACCACCACTACCACCACCACCACTGCTGCTGTTGCTGCTACTACTATTACTACTACTACTACTACTACTACTAATAATAATAATAATAATAATGTGATTTTAAGTGATTTAGGAGGCTAAGTAATTAAGCCTGTGTGAAAACCACTGTTCTAGGCCTAACTATTGCACTGAGTTACCCTTACAGCTGGCAATGCGGACCTTTCAGTGCAATGTATATAGACATAGATAGGGCTAGTGGGAGTTGGAAATCGGTTTCGCACTTAGCGACCGCGTTTAGTGCAACTCCAAGCATCTCTGTACAGTGTTTAACAGACAGCTGAGTTTACCGACGTTTAAAATAGACTGCGATGGCTGATATGATGATATCTTCTCTTCCTGTAATTAGCTCGCATGTCTATTTCAGGGCCGCATATTTCTTGAGTCCTGTATTAGAGTCATTAACACGTTCGACACTAAGCACGTATATATATATAGATATTAGCGCAACCAACCAAGAACACACACACACACAAACACACACACACCTATATGCACTGATATTTGTCGAGATAACGCCGATAAGGCAGCCACTTCCGTTGTGACGAAAGTCACGAAACCCAGAGTGGGGCGCAACTGAAGACGATTAACCCCCCATCCCCATCTCCATCTCCACCCCACCACCCCAATAGAGACTTCCACATTTTAAACCAGTCTTACACGCACAAAATTTAATAGCGATAAAAGTATTTCCCTATGAGGTCACTACGTAGGCCCATACAGTGCTTATTTATAACGGACACGATTATCTTCCGACCAAAACGCGAAACAGTCTTATAAAGCGATAAAAGTTGTCCTTCTATTCTTTTAGCCCAGTTGCTTAAACTAGGATGAAAAAGTGAGGTGCCAACTGCCAACCCCTGTACCCTCCCTTTCCCTACTATGACAGTCTCTCAAAATCGTGGGGGCTCAAGATTAGAGGCTTAATAGAAGTTTATCATGTTTATGTCCATGTCTTTTATATTCCCCCAATACGTTGATAGCTCTGTCTTTGTGAATATGTTCTCAGCCCCATTCAGCAAAACTGAATCGAACAACAACAACAACAACAACAACAACAACAATAATAATAATAATAATAATAATAATAATAATAATAATAATAATAATAATAATAATAATAATAATAATAGCCTAATAATAATAACAATAATAACCATCATAACCTAATAATAATAATAATAATAATAATAATAATAATAATAATAATAATAATAATAATAATAATAATAATAATAATAATAATAATAAGGTCTAAAGTGGTTCAGGAGGGTTTGCCCTGTGGGAGAACCATTGTTCCAGGTTCCAGCCTGAGATCCTCGCTCGCATCGTTTCCACATCAACCCAGCCCTTTACTCTTTCGCCTCAAGCAATCATTCCTGCATAGGCCTACATAGATGCTATAACTTACCTACAGGATGGTTTCGATAGGGCAGGGTCGTTAGAAATGCGGTGGTAGAGAGGCGGAAATGGGCAGTGGAACCAGCCAGTCGAATGCTTTCTACTGACTAATGAGGAAGATCATTGGATGCGAGATCGCCTATAATGGCCTCTCCTCTCGTCTGCGATTTCAAGCGTCTTTTGTGTGACTGTGTGTGTGTGTGTGTGAGGCTGAGAAAGAGAGAGAGAGAGAGAGAGAGAGAGAGAGAGAGAGAGAGAGAGAGAGAGAGAGAGAGAGAGAGATGCAGACTGTCTTATTAGTGTCTGCGACTGATCGTTGGAATAAATCCCTCGGCGTGCAATTGCTCTTTGCGTCGAACGCTCTCCATAACGATGGGTTCTCGGATCTTGAGGCTGTTAATCGTTGCTGGTTTCTGTAGCTTTCCAGCAACAGTGTTCTCTTCTTCTTCATCCTCCTCCTCCTCCTCTTTCTCCTCCTCTTCCTCTGCCGTAGCTGCCGCTGGAGTCGACGAAACTGCGAAGACCAAACAGCAAAGAGCGCAAATAGCACAGCACCGGAGTAAGTCGATTTAAATCGCTCAAAAAACGCTCTCAAGTTTTAGTTGCAAGGATATGTGGGTCTCTAAGACTAAGAGGCTGTCGCAGTGTTTAATCTAGATTCCTGGACTCCGGGGGGGGGGACTGAAAAAGCCGGGGGAGGGGGAAAATTGACAAAGCCGGGGGGAATTCTGCTAGGGAGCTGCTGTTACTGTTAGTCCATGTAGTATGCCAAAATTTCCGGGGAGAATTTGAAATTTCCGGGGAAAAAAGGGGTAATTCTACCTCCCGGAAACGGCCTAGATTAAATACTGGGCTGTCGGTGAAATTTTGTGAGGTGACTTGAAAAAAACGCGATGTAAGAAATTAAGTTTGTCTGAAATTAAATGAATTTCGAAGTGCAACTGAGAATGTCACAGCCTCACAGGTAGACTAGAAGCAGCAAAACGGGGCTTGAGAATCGAAGTGGTTCATAACATAATAGAGATAGTATTAACTTCTTAAACCCACCTAATTTTACTGCTTTACCTTTATTTAGTATTCGTTATTTAAATAGTTCAGATCAGATGCCTTGTTTCACGGAATATCAATTATTTTATATTATTATTATTATTATTATTATTATTATTATTATTATTATTATTATTATTATTATTATTATTGCTGCCGTTGTTGTTGTTACTGCCGTTATTGCTATTGTTGTTATTGTTATACCATTATTACTATTATTATTATTATTATTATTATTATTATTGTTATTATTATTATTATTATATACACACATATTCAGTGGCGTAGCCAGGATTCTGGAGTAGGGGGCACATCGACAAGTTAAGTTGAAGAAAGTCTACAGGCAATAAGGGTCGTCAATGGGATTGACGCGGGTCATACCTATCCTACTTCAGGGGCACCCGACCCCTGTTCCCCGAGACCCCGACCCCTGGCCACGAGAAGGTGTCACAGGGTCCGGGAGCCCCTAAACTAAAGAATCCATCTATAAGACAAAGTGTCGATTAACTGTAATGGGCAACTGAATATGGCCTACTTTGTGTCAGTGACGGCTCCACGCGGGGGGCCCTTGGGGTCCCGTGCTCCCCTACCGAATTCCTGCCCCCCCAGTGGCCCACTGTTGGGACCCTATACTTACTACTACATACCTATCGACCAATTCCTGGCTACGCCCACCATGCTTAGAAGTTGCCACCCCAACGACCCCCCCGCTTGCCAAATCCTGGAGCCGCCACTGCTTTGTGCTGCAATTATCTATGATAACATTGCTAATCGTAGTTAATGGGTGGGTTGTTTGTGTAGGCGACTGTCTTTGCTACAACGGGGGTAGGTGTGCCTCGGCGCTGGCCCAGCTGTGCTCGTGTCCTTCTGGCTTTCAAGGAAGTCGATGTCAATACGGTTAGTGGCCGACGTTTGTTCGTTCGTTTGCTTACTTATTAACAGTCAGTAAGTAAGTAGGCCTATAACAGACAGCTTCATCATCTCGCGAATCCATTAGATTCTATTGGGGCTGGTACTGGTTAAAAGTTTCTTTTTCATTTATTCTATTACAGTATACGACAACAACAACAACAACAACAACAACAACAACAACAATAATAATAATAATAATAATAATAATAATAATAATAATAATTGTTATTATTATTATAATGATGATGATGACGGTGCAGTATTGTGATGATGATGATGATGATGATGATGATGATGATGATGATGATGATAATGATGATGATGGTGGTGGTGGTGATGCTGCTGATGATGGTGACGATGATGATGATACTGATCAGGGATATTTTTACGCCCCCTAACACCTCAACACCCCCCCCCATTTGAGACCGACACCCCAACACCCACCCTCCCCAAATCTCAGCTGTGGGATGACCTTTCTTTTTGCTTGACAGACTTTTTATAGGCAGGGGACACCCAGAATTTACCGACACACCCCAAATTGATAATCCTAGAAATAACCCTGATACTGATGCTGCTGCTGCTGATAATGGTGATGAAGACGACGAAGACGATCGTATGTAGGCCTAGTATAGGTCTAAAGGAGTCTGGCGGTTGTTTATCATCTGGCGTCTTGTGTCTGCGTCGGATGACAGACATGCGACGCTCTTGTCGCAATCAATCAAATGCTGGAGTGTTTGCAGAGGACTTAAAATAGGCCCAGTCGGAAAATTGCGCTTTACAGTTACAGTTAATCGGATGCCACTCTGCACTTTTCTCTCTCTCTCTCTCTCTCTCTCTCTCTCTCTCTCTCTCTCTCTTCTTTCCTCTCTCTCTTTCCCTCTCTCTCTCTCTCTCTCTCTCTCTCTCTCTCTCTCTCTCTCTCTCTCTCTCTCTCTCTCTCTCTCTCTCTCTTTCTCCCTCTCTCTCTCTCTCACACACACACGACGCCTATTAGGCTATAGGCCTACTTCTGTCGGAAATGCAGTTGTCAGACGAAGGTCAAAAGACCTCCCTGCCGCTGGAGGCTTTTAGGCCTACGACCCCCTGTATGAGCTTCTTCGTTATCGATATATATATATATATATATATATATATATATATATATATATATATATATATATATATATATATATATGTATGCCTAATTTGCCAATTAATGTTTTATTTATGAAAGTGTTTCTACGCATATATAGGCCTAGTTAAAATCGTCGCTTCTATTGACAGAACGCGTTCTGATATCAAGAGGTCCTCTTGTGAACCACCGGTCGATTAGGGTTGGGAAAGGCGCCTAACCTTGAGCCCAGCCGTTACCAGTTTTTCACCCCCGGGGCATTCGACCCCCTTCTCTGTGTGAAACCCTTTCCGGAATTCTCACCTAAGACGCGTTCCTGCTTTTATCACCGCAGACGTCTGGATGGACCTCTTAAGGCTGTTGAGCAACCAACACGCCTGCAAAGCACCGATTCCCGATCCCAGAATCCAGAGTTTACCTTCGAACTCGATCCTATTCTGGTCGCTAAATCGTAAGCATCATTAGAGACCTATCCGTCGAGGACGGAGATTTACCGGATGCGATGCAGTAATAGGTGGAAAAGTCAACGACCAGACTCTTCATGTGCTAAGAGGAAGGCAGTTCACATCTCGCCCTGTCTTGCATCTTATCTGGAAGACTCTCCCTCCCTCTCTCCCTCTCTCTCTCTCCCTCACTCTCTCTCTCTCTGCATGTATGTATGAATGTATGTCTCTGTCTCTCCCCATCCCTCACTCTCTCTCTCTCTCTGCATGTATGTATGAATGTATGTCTCTGTTTCTGTCTCTTTCTCTGCATGTCTGTCTGTCTCTCTCTCTCTTTCTCCGTATCCCTGTCGTCTGTCTGTCTGTCTGTCTGCCTGTCTCTCTCTCTCACCCACTCTGCCTCTCTGTCTCTGTCTGTCTCTCATCCCTCCCCTCTTTCTTCCCTTAGCTCAGCGCCTCATAAATTCACCGCGTATGGATCGAGACATCCCTGTCTTATCTAGGAGGCTTTCGATAGTCGTCTAAGCGATTATCTTTGCCGGCTTTCAGTCTAAGAACAATGCTTATAATGGGATACAGAAGTACCGATGCCTCTCTCCATTTTAAAAGTGACTTCGCAACAATATTGACTGTTTAATAATGTCTTCTTCAGAGATGTCGTAAACGTAAATAAGCCTAAACTTCTATTAGACCGGTATGCTCGAGCACCACCACCCCTCCACACATTTTGAGATGCTATATAAGTTAGAGAAGGAAAGTAATAAGACTTAGTGTTGAGGCCCCACATTTCATTCAAATTTACGCCTATGTTTTAAACGTATAAGACTTATAGGTGATTTTTAAAAGCATAGGCTAGATTTTAATATGAAGCATTACTCAATAAACACTCCGGCTAAAGCTTTTGTCGGCCAAAGGCCCAAGGCAGCCAGGGGCGTAGCGACAGGGGTATATCGGTATATATACACCCCCTCCAAAAAAGTCTACCTTAAATTTTTTATGTGATTTACATGTGGTTATATGTGGTTTATATGGTTTATGTGGGTTATAGTTCAGATTTATACCCACCCAAAATATTTATACCCTCCCAAATCAAATTCCTGGCTACGCCCCTGAAGGCAGCATCGGTCGCGGTGGAGTGTTCGGGTCACTTCGGGGTCAAGCCAGTGCAGTCTTACTCACGTTTTGGGAATTGTCGAATCAACAACAGAATTAGAATTATTGACTTATAGGAAATGCCTGGTTTTCCTCTTCGCCGCTTTCAAATGCGGAATAAATCATGGTGCATTCTACATCCTGAACATTCTAAATTGCTTCGCGCAGTCCGATGGATATAGGCCTATATATGGGTCCATTCACAGTGGCGGCTCCAGGATTTTGCAAGTGGGGGAGGGCCGTAGGGTGGCAACTTCTGAGCAGGGGGGGGGGGCAACCATTTGTTTGATAGGTGTGTAGTAGTAAGTAAGTAAGTAAGTAAGTAAGTAAGTAAGTAAGTAAGTAAGTAAGAGAACGTCAAGATTAGAGTGGTGACTCGTCAAAAAGACTGCGCGACCACTTTAAACAGAATTAAACCAAGTAGCTAGTCTTAAAAAAAAGTATAGGGCCCCAACAGGGAGGCCCAATGGGGGAGGCATTCAATAGGGGCACGGACCCCACGGGTCCCCATGTGAAGCCGCCACTGTTCATCCATATAGCACAGTACGTACGCGCCGAGGGGAGTTCGATTTAGCCAATCATTCAACAGATTTTGCGTATGTACGGTGTGCAAAAGGGGAAGGGGTTGAAAATATGCCTTTTTGCGTACGCACTATTCTGTATTACTATATGCAGTATTTTATCCAGACTCCAGGCCTTGGAGGGAGGATTGACTTTGCTGGAGGTGAAGTCCAATGCAAAAATTAGTGTCAGTGCCAAAAAATTTGGTGTTTGGGTGGGGAGGTAGAGGGTCTTTTTTTTTTTTTTTTTTGGGGTCTCCTTCCCAACAGGCCTGTATAAAGCACTGACTATATGGTGGATGAGTCCTATATAAAAGTTAGGGGCAGACAGTTCCAACTCCTCTAATTCAGTTCGCTCGCCAGGCCCCTCGGTCATTGGGGGGTCAAAACGTCGTTCAACCCTGAAATGAACCTTATATATCGGTGCGTTTCACCCTCTTAGAAGTCTAGGAAGTCGTGGTTTGACCCCTCCTTTTGCGGCGATACATACTTTAAATACATGCTATCGAGTGGTAACTATGGCACGCGGAAAACTTGAGCGGTTATTATCGGGAATTTAGGGCCAGCGTCGTCGTCGACCGAGATCGTTTGATGTCGGATAATGTACTGTTTGGCCCCGAAGCGGAGCGTCTGTCGAGAGATTCAAGTGGAATTTTATCAGCAGAGGAATTCCAAGGGAAGGCTTTGTCTTAATCGCACTAACCAACTGTATATGACTAGCTATAGTAGTAGTAGTAATAGTAGCAGCAGTAGTAGTAGTAGTAGTAGTAGTAGTAGTAGTAGTAGTAGTAGTAGTAGTAGTAGTAGTAGTAGTAGTAGTAGTAGTAGTGGTAGCTACAGTTTTATTTTAAATTTGTTTATTTCCTGGCGTCCCGCTCTTAGAGGAACTTAAACAATTTTGACTTTGTGTTCCTCCGGCTCAGTGTTTAATCTAGACTTCTGGACTCCGGAGGGGGGAACTGAAAATGCCGGAGGGGGGAACTGACAAAGCCGGGGGGAATTCTGCTAGGGGCCGCTGTTAGTCCATGTAGTATTCCAAAATTCCCGGTGGGAATTTGAAATTTCCGGGGGGAAAAGGGCAATTTCTCCCCCGGAAACGGCCTAGATTAAACATTGCTCCGGCTGTGTGATGTTTCTTTGCATTATGAAGTGGTGCTATAGAAGTTCAAGATTAGATTAGACTAGGTGTCGCTCTAGGCCTACAGTAGAAGCCAATGGTGAAACAGTCGAACTCAAATAAGGCAACAATGAAAATGAAATCCAGAAAAAGGTTGACAAGCAAATAAAGGTCATCACCGCGACAAATGTACCATAAAACTTCCTGGAAAAGGCTGACAAGCAATAAAGGTCATCGACTCTATTTCCTATGCTGATATCCAGCGTCAAACGCTGATGACGAGTAAAAAAACTCGGTGGGGGATGCATCCCCAGTCGTCCCCAACGTGGAAAAGCATAAAAGGTCGTCGCTTGAAAAACGGTGGGGCTATGTTTTATGGTGGGCCTGGGGCTTCAGCCCCCTCAGCCCCCGCCTTAATATGGCCTTGCATTTTAGTACTTATTTAGTTCGGCTTAACCGAATTCTGCACGAATAGCGGTGACACTCGATTGAGTTGATTCTTTGCGTATACGGTTCTAAAAGGAAGCCACAGAAACCAGACCATTCGCGTTTTCCTGCCTGTCCAATACAGTTTATCAGAGCGGTGGCATGTTTTCAAACGCCACGTCATTCAGTGTATATGTTAACTATAATGCTATGGCGCAACCGGTATCAGTGGCGTAAGACGAGACAGACGATAAACAATATCAGACGAAAAAGTTAGTCAGACTGAGAGATAGGGAGAGAGAAAAAGATAGAAATAGAGACAAACAGACAAACAGACAGACAGACAGACAGACAGACAGACAGACAGACAGACAGACAGACAGAGGGAGTGAGACAGTCGTCTAGTGCGCTTAACCTCTGCCTACAATGAATATCGAGCAGGTTATGCGGTTATGCGGAAGACTTTATTTCCCTATAAATGGATTCCTGTCATTTTTCTGAGGGTGGACGATAGAACTGGACGTAAAATTCTATTCGGTCTCTCGGTTCGAGCACCCACCAACTTTTTCAGTTAACCTTACGGAAAAGAATTCTGTTTTTATCACTCAGTCCAATAGCATCATTTTTGGCCATTCTTTTCTTTCTTTCTACCTTCCTTCTTCACTTCATGACTGTTCTAGAAGGTTCTGTCAAAGTTGCAGTCTAGACTTCAGCGATTTTTTCCAGAAAATCGAATGCGTGTTTCAAGGCACGTGATCAAAAGTGTAATCGCGATGCAAAATTCACAATTTCACCCCCCCCCCCCATCATAAGTTCGACCTTCAACTAGATTATGTGGCCGATTGACAGCTGCAATAAAACTATTTCTGAAAAATCAGCTCCTTGAAAAGGAAGAATAAGAAATTTTTTGGAAAGTTTCGTCACGATCGAAACCAAACCTCCCTTCCGGAAATCCTGGCTACGCCACTGTAAAGTGGTTCAGGTGACTTTGCCCTGTGTGAGAAACTGAAAACCACTGCTATACTCTTTTCAATCTATAGCATTCGAATGCATAGAATTTGGCGACTGTGTCTTATAATACGGAAAGAGATAATAATGCGATAATCATTATATAAATATTAAATTTATATATATATATATATATATATATATATATATATATATATATAATCGTATATAAATATTAAATTATTACGCTGGTGTTGATTTCGAACTGTTTCCGAAACTTATAAAGTCCAGCGAATTACAAAGGTTTTAAATTCAGATAACATTGGACGCCAACAATAATTTTCAGACACCTATGGTATGCCTATGGAGATGATCGCCGAAGCTTAGAAATCTGACAGTTTTAAAGGCATTTTCCTAATAAAGACCCCGATATTGTGTATAGACAGTGGCGGCTCTAGGATTTGGCAAGTGGGGGGGGGGGCGTTGGGGTGGCAACTACTACTAATCATGGGGGGGAACCATTTGTTGTTTAATGTATGTAGCATTAAGTATAGGGTCCTAACTGGAGGGCACTTGGGGGGGGCACTCAATAGGAGGGCGGCACGGGCCCCCCAGCCCCCCCGGTGGAGCCGCCACTGTGTATAGAAGAGATAAGCGTGTGTTCTAATGGACTCCTAAGGCTGAGAGTGTATTAACACTTGGAGGACTAGACCACACATTTGTCTCCAGTGCAAGTGGTCGACTATTTACATATCTTACAGTAACACTCTTGACTATTTTTTAATGACTTTTATGGCTATAAGAGAGTAACTTTTTTCCTGACTGAGAAAATGCATTTCTGCAGCATTTAGTGATAAGGCAGTGCAGACGTCCATTAAATAGCTGCTTATGCGATTCAGAGTACCGGTAAGCAAATTTATGTAGGCCTATTGACAGTAGTCAAAGCACTAAAAGCGAGCGACCAAGTCAACTGTACAAAATGTAATTGTGCTTCATGAGATACAAATTCAGACCAGTGTTTAATCTAGACTCCTGGACTCGGGGGCTGAAAAAGCCGGGGGAACTGACAAACCCGAGGGGAATTCTACTAGGGGCTGCTGTTAGTTAATGTAGTATGTCAAAATTTCCGGGGGGGGGGAATTTGAAATTTCCGAGGGGAGGGCAATTTTCCCCTCCGGAAACGGTTTAGATTAAACCCTGATTCAGACGACGTGATTGCGTTTTAGGGGCTGTCCATTAATTACGTCAACAATTTGTTGACGTAATTAATGGACAGCCCCTTATGATAATTTATGATAGTATTGTAGTCACATCTGCCAAAAAGTTTTCTAGTCTGATCTGAAACGTTTGTTGGCTGGCATGCTTGGATACGTTAATATTGATTTCTTTACATCTTGGCTGCATTCATTGTCTATTTACCCATGTTGTTGCTAGTTACCTGTTGTTGGTTGATGCTGCAGAGTCAGTACCAGGGATATTTTACACCCCGTAACAATCCCCCAACACCCCGCAATTTGAAGTCGACACCCCCAATTTGGTAATGTGACAATGGTATGCATACAAAATGCATACTAATTTGCTCAGACACCCCAATTTGAGGTCGACACCCCCAAATTCACAATCCTAGAAGTATCCCTGGTCAGTGCACTTAACTTATTTGAAGTCACATCTCTTGCACACGAATGGTGATGCTGTGTTTCACTGTGCAATACAAATGTACAGAATTCATCTCCATTGGCACAGTGCGGTTGGTGTCTATTGCAATCTGAGTACGCCTCATCTATTGGCCTATGTCTGGTGTGGCTTTGTAAGCTTCATACATGTCCATGCTGTACCATTCTTTAACCCCTTAACTGGGTATTTAACTGTAACTCAATGTAAAATGGACGGATATATCCGGGATCTCCAGTTAAGGGGTTAATATTATATGTAAATCTTTATTCGCAAACGCAGAAAACATGCTGTCTATGATGTATCAATTCTTTTCGTGGTCTTCCTCTAATGTTTTATTTCATTACTCTCAGCATGATTCTTTTTATCAGCCTTTCATCCAGTGTTTATTCTAGGCCTGTTTTTTTTTGGGGGGGGGGAATTCCCCCCAAAGTTTTAAATTCCGCCCAAATTTGTATATGTTGGCTTGGGGGATGGAAATCCCCCCCGAGCGTGGAGAGACAAATCTTGTCCCCCCAAACATTTCAAACTCCCCCCAATGTCAAGGTGGCTAGGATAAACACTGCTTTCATCATTCATTCTGCAGATATGTCCAAATAGCGTGAGTTTCCTTTCAATGGCTATTTGGATTATGTCTTTCCTTATGCTAAATTCTTTGTTTTACTTTTTTGTTTTACCTTTTTGTGTTACCTTTTTGTTTAATGGACTTAACAATTATAATTGTTTTATTTTCAGATATTAACGAGTGTGCAGTGAACAACGGAGGCTGCGAACACGAGTGTTGTAATAGTTTGGGATCTTACTTGTGCAAATGTCCCGCGGGTTTTGAGTTGGCCGCAGATGGAAAACACTGTGCAGGCAAATCCTCTGCTCTGTTATTCTGAGAATAACGTCTTTGAAATGTTCTGATTAGTTATAATAAAAAATTATTATTTCAATTGCCACAATTATTATTGATAGCTCTGATGAATGAAGACATGCATGGTGAATGAAGACAAACAGCTTACTATGTCTAAATTAAGTAAAAGATTTTAAGATGAAAGAAAATTAAGACAGTTAATGTCAGGTTCAGTTTGAATTGTAACTGATCTATCATCCTTTGAAAGTAAATTTTATGGCTGATGTCATATTTTTTGGCTCGTATTGTCCTCTATGCTCAAAAAGTCCCATCTAACTCATGCCTAAGACCATTCGTTCATAAATGTAAACCATCCAAAATGCTATTTCTGAATTTATAAAATACTGGGCTGGTGTTATAATAATAATATAATATAACAAGGTTTAAAGTGGTTCAGTAGGGACTGCCCTGTGTGAGAACCACTGTTGTTTAGGATTTAATTGGTGCCATGGTTTAAACCGACTTTCAGTAGAAATTAATGACGAGAAAAGCATAGCGCAGCGCGCCAATGGCTACTATGGCTCGAGCCATGGGCGGCACACATGAAGGGGGCGGCAAATTGAGCGGCGATTAACTTTTTTGGAAAACTGAGCGCCGATGAGATTTTTTTGCTTGTCAGTCATAAGAGGAGCAGGTTGGGGCGGCATTTTTTCCAGGAGCCATGGGCGGCACGAGACCACGCTACGCCACCGGAGAAGAGAAGTGTACTGTTTGATTTTTCTCCCGTTTGCTTCAGATGTTGACGAATGTCAGGAGCTTGGCAGTGGCTGTCAGTATCAGTGTCAGAATACTCCCGGTGGCTTTTTGTGCCGATGTCCGACAGGGCAGAGACTCCACAGCGATGGAAAGTCTTGCATATGTAAGTTCTGTTTGGCTCTAAGGATTCTCATCAGAATAAAACGTCCATAGCACTTTACTAGTCGCTTTCAGCATTTGACTTCTGTTGTTTTGTTCCCCAGTAAAATTAGAACATGATTTGTCGTGGCATAAGAGAGTTGTTTTTGGTTCAAAGCATACATTTATCTAAGTAAGTAAGTAAGTAAGTAAAATCTCGCAAACTTATACAGCGCCCCGGGAAGCAGTACAGCAGTAGCTGCTTATTCTTATGCGCTTAATCTTTCTTGAAATAGCTATAGTCAAGGTGGTTTGTCGGCCGGGCAAAGGTCAGTGTATCTATATCCTATGATCAAACTATATCCTATACTATTGATCCTATATCCTATGATCAAACAGGTTTGTAGAATGGTAATCTCTTAAGTTAAACTTGATAGCTTCAGGTGTATAATTTGCCTCACCTGTTGATTAATAACACCTCTGGATAACTTGGCATAGCATTAGTGATTAAGAATGATTGATGATTCCGGTTATCAGCAACTGTCTTTGTTCTTTGTGTTGCTTCCTTTTCATTTCTTGCATTGAAGTAAATTTAGATTAAGGCTCAAGATTACCGGTAAATTGTCTTTATCTTCAGTTGTCACTTCTGTTTTTCTGTGGTACTCTGGTAGCAGAATATTGAATCAGGTTCTGATATGGAATTTGTAATTGTCTTACTTTAGGCTCAGCCATTCCACATGCTGTTTCATAGACATGCACTGTATATATATATATATATATATATATATATATATATATATATATATATATATATATATATATATATATATATATATATATATATATATAGACCTACTCAATTAAAGTATATATATATACACTTTCATAGACATGCACTGTATATATATATATATATATATATATATATATGCCTACTCAATTAATTAAAGTAAATATATACTTTAATTGAGTCTTTTTACTCTGATAAATTTCACAGTTATTCCACTATAACTTGCCTGTTTTTGCTAAGTTGTTTGGAAGGTTATCTTCTGCTGTTGTGTTTTTTTTGATAACTTAAAATACAGTAGTACTTTATTTTGATTTTAGCTGTCGATGGATGCGATAGAGACAACGGAGGCTGTGCGCATGTCTGCTTCAGGAGTTTTGAAGGTCATGTTCAATGTCGCTGTCATCCTGGATTTCGATTGGCTGATGACAGCAAGTCTTGTGAAGGTCTGGTATTAGCACTTCACCTTCCTGCAGTTATATTTTTAATATTGAATGCAGATGGTTACATCAGTGGTTTTCACACAGGCTTACTTAGCCTCCTAAACCACTTAAAATCACATTATTATTATTATTATTATTATTATTATTATTATTATTATTATTATTATTATTATTATTAGTAGTAGTAGTAGTAGTAGTAGTGGTGGTGGTGGTGGTAGTAGTAGTAGTAGTAGTAGTAGTAGTAGTAGTAGTAGTAATAGTAGTAGTAGTAGTAGTCATAGTAGTAGTAGTAGTCATAGTAGTAGTAGTAGTATTTAGACACGGAGGGCATTTGAACGCGGTGGGCATTCACAGTGCTTTTCATACAGGCTTACTTAGCCTCCTAAACCACTTAAAATCACATTATTATTATTATTATTATTATTATTATTATTATTATTATTATATTGCCAAAGTATTTCTGTCGCAGATTTTCATAATTCATTTTGTCATTATGTGCACGCGTCGTGATTGTGCATGGACTTGTGTTTAGAACTGGATGCATGCGAGAATGACAACGGAGGATGCGAACACAGTTGCTACAACTACGATGGCAAGACAATGTGCCAATGCTTTAGAGGATTTCAACTTGCCACGGACCAGAGATCATGTTTAGGTGTGTTGGTCAAACCATATCTAAAGTACCTTCTATGTCATGTCATGTTTAGCGATCTGTCAGAGTGCAAATTTACTACGTTTAGTGTGCTATCGTGAAATTTTTCCTGTGGTTGCACTTTTTGATGACATTATGACATTGATTTGACTTGACCTGGAATAGAGATAATAAAGTGATGTATGGTAGCCGCTTTTGATCTTATAATAAATATTGTGTACTTTTGTGTACCTTTGTGTACTGCTTTGGCAGCTATTATTTTTCTGTAATAAGTAAGTAGAACATCCAGTTACATTTTAAATCTTTACAGTCCAATCATATAAAAAGCTGGTTCCAAGAGAAAGCCAGATACCAGTGTTATTTCTAGGATTTTGAATTTGGGGGGTGTCTGGAAAATCTGGGGGTGTCGGAATTTTTAAGTCTCTGCCCGATAAAAGGGTGACAAGCAAAAAAAGGTCATCAGACAAATTAAAGTTGGGGGTGTCCTTCTCCATCTGGGGTGTTCTAAGCTAATTAGTATGCATTTTGTATACATACCATTGTCGCATTACCAAATTTTGGGGGTGTCGACCTCAAATTGGGGGTGGGTGGGTGTTGAGGGGTGTTGAGGGATGTTAGGGGGTGTAAAATATCCCTGCCAGATACAGATTTGGGTTACGTGCTGGAGCAGTAGGCTGACGGAGCGAGGTTCTAGCCCCCCATTAGTGCCCCTAGTAGCTTTCACAGAATCAGTAGGCCTAATCCATCCTAAGCCACTTTAAATCATGCTATAGAGCTGCAGAACTCTTATAATAATAATCTTTATTTGTGACAAGCACAGCATAAAAAAGAGTAGTACACGACCAAAGATAACATAAATCAACTGAACAATAATTAAATAAAATAAAAACTAATAATCAGTGGCGGCTCTAGGATTTGGCATGTGGGGGGGGGGCGTTGGTGTGGCAACTTCTAATCATGGGGGCCAACCATTTGTTGTTTAATGTATGTAGCATTAAGTATAGGGTCCCAACTGGGGGGCCACTGGGGGAGCAGGCGCTCAATAGGGGGCACCGTCCCCCTGACCCCTCCGGTGGAGCCGCCACTGCTAATAATGAACTAGTAAACTAAGCTCACTTATGGGGAATGATTTTTATTCTTTTGGACAGATGTCGATGAGTGCCAGGACGACAACGGGGGATGTTCAGAGTCGTGCGTCAACACCGAAGGCTCCTTCTCCTGCCTCTGTCCACATGGCTATCAGTTGGGAACTGACAAGAGATCCTGTTACAGTAACAATAACTAACAACATTTCTAAACAGATCGTCATTTTAACACAATCGCTTAAATGTGAAGATTTATGTATTAAGGATTACATATATTGAGTACGTGCAGGGTGCGATTTGTGACCTGGAGCAGTGGGGGAAGGGGGGGTATGTCGAGCTTGGGGGATGTAGTTGTTGGAAACTGTAGCAGTGGAGGGGATGTAGTGGTCGGGATGTAGCAGTAGGGGGATGCAGTTGGGCAGTGGGGGGGGATTCCCCCTTCCCACTTCCCCCCGCAAATCGCGCCCTAAGTACATGTACTCATATTAGTGTACCGGCATTCTATTATTTTCATTGAGTTGTTAAAATAGCATGTCAGGGTCTCAAAAATGTCTGCAGCCTCTTTACTTCTTCTGTTGTAATTATTATTTTAAAAAATTAAAATCTGTTACTTATGGCAGCTCTTGATTATTCTATTCTGTGAAGAAATCGATACTTCTATATAAAAGTATTTTGCTTCTGCTTCTTACAGAATTTTCCATGCATATATTGAAAGTTAGGTTTTGATTTATTGGAAATATGTAATTGTGTTTAGTTTAAATAAGAACATTAGAAAGATTTTGTCAATTCAAACTATGAGCCATTGTTGGGAAGGATCTGGAATTTGCTTTGAAATTTCAGTCTATGTCACCGCATTCTTTATAATGTTGCACTGTGCATATATGGACTGTGGGATTCTCAAGACGGGCAGGAATGCAGATTACAGATCATAGTTTAATACACTAAATTTCAAATTTTCAGGAGTCGAAATGGAAGTTATCGATGTCTGCTCGGTAAACAATGGAGGCTGTTCTCATATCTGTAAACAGTCAAGTTCTCAGCCATTGTGCAGTTGCTTCAAGGGATATCACCTCCTGAGCGATGGATACTCTTGTGAAGGTCTTGTTATTATTAAGTCCATGTTCTTCTCGTATTCATGTTTCTTGCTTTATAGTTATTTCGATACTTTACGATAAATTTGTTTGATTATTTATTTAAATAAATAGAATGAAATATTTTAAGATGAAATTGTCTTAATTATTTTATTGTCGGGAACAGGAATTTTTCCAGGAGGGGCAAAACACAATGGTCACAGTTACGCCACATAAATTTTTCCAGGAGGAGGCAAAGCACATTTTAACACAATGGTCACAACGGTTAATATTTTGGAAAGGTGTTCAAATTTCAATGTAAAATATTGGTATTTGCATTTTCCGGGGGGGGGGACAAGTGCCCCCTCAAGCCATAATGTGTGGGCGCCCATGCGGGTTTAGTTTTAAAATCTTCTTGTAAGTCTGTGATAAATTATTTTCAAAGTGGATATTGTGATTCGTTGCAGATGATGATGAGTGTAGTTTGAATGTCGGTTGCTGTGAACATACTTGTTCTAATATGATGGGAAGTTACAGTTGTGGCTGCCAAGTGGGGTTCATCTTGGACGATGACAAATGCCACTGCATTGGTAGGCACTAAGTGCTGTTGAAACATCATAGACTATAAGCTTTGAATTGTTATTTCCATTCTCTGTAGTCAGTACCTGTTCTCTTAATAATACAGTATAAGCTTATCTATGTCACCGCACTTCTGATGCACATCTACTGTTAGTGCTTAAAATTGCTTAACCCCTTAACTGTGTATTTAACTGTAACTCAATGTAAAATGGACGGATATATCCGGGATCCCCAGTTAAGGGGTTAATTTTACCGATCCCTAGACGGTGATTTTAACTTTTCAATTTCTTCATTGTACTAAAGTTGACGCGCCTTGTAAGCAGTGGCGTAAATCTGGCGTCAACATTGGGGGCGGGGGGGGGGATAAAATCGTTCATAAAGACAGGTCAGACTCCCTTTTCATCCCCAAAAAGTCTTGACAAGCAAAAAAAGGTCATCCACAATGAGTGATGTTACCAGATTTTACCATAATACCATAAGGCACAAAACATTGTGGGGGATAATTGATACTCTGTCCCCCTCTTATTAATTAGTGCCTCTAGTGGATTTCACACAGGCAGTAATGCCTTCTAAGCCACTTTATATCATGCTAAGTAAGTAAGATTGTTTAGATGTTAAATTATGTTAAACATCACAAAGTAAGAGATCATAATTAATGATTGTTTAGATATTGGGGTGAGAAGTTAGCAGAGTGGTAACAACACTGGGCGATAGAGCAGAAGGTCGCGAGTTCGATACCCACAGGAGCCCTAAGGTCAACTCAGCCATACTTGCTAGAGGGCGGTGGTAAAATGAGGAGTAGCATTAATCTGCAAGGTAAAACATGGATCTGGGGAAAGTAATGGCAACCTACCCTATGTTAATGGCCTATGCCACCTACGTCGCTGATTGCCTAGACCGGAGATAAGCGCCGAAACCCAACGCTCGGACTCGAGTACGGGACCAACCTTTACCTTTACCTTTAGATATAAATGAATGTGAAACGGATAATGGATGGTGTGACCAGCAGTGCCACAACACAATTGGTTCTCATGATTGTTCCTGCAATCCTGGATTTACGTTGGACAGCAAAGGAAAGAAATGCATCAATTTGAGTAAGTTAATTCAGGCCATATATCTTCAGTTAAACCAGTTAATTTAGAATAAGCCAATTGTGATTGGTTTATAATAATTGTTTTTTTATTGTATTTTAATATTAAATCAATATATATATATATATTGACTCTGATAATATTAATTAATAGTCATTAGTTATTAGTTAAGTTAGTATTACCTTTTGATGTAATTGAATTCATTGTGTTAGTATTACTATTTTGATGTCATTGAGAAATAAATACCAAATTTACCAAATTTATTATTATTATTATTACTACATGACCAACATCATAAACAAAAATACATGTCTCAATGATTCTTCTTCTTAAATGCTATAAGACTACAAGACTACAGTCATTGTAAGATCTCTGCACATGCATGGATGTGTGAGATTCTTCATCACGTATGCCCT
>CM030870.1:8649619-8684619 GCA_018105865.1 Metaphire vulgaris | reverse complement strand
TGAAATAGCTATTGGCAAAGTGCATTATTGTCAGTAAGGCAAAGGTCCATTTAGCCAGTGGCGGCTCCACCGGGGGGGCAGGGGGCCCGTGCCCCCTATTGAGTGTCTGCCCCCCCCCCAGTGGCTCCCCCAGTTGGGACCCTATACTTAATGCTACATACATTAAACAACAAATGGTTGGCCCCCATGATTAGAAGTTGCCACGCCAACGCCCCCCCCCACTTGCCAAACCATAGAGCCGCCACTGCATATAGCCATGAGGTGGCAGAGTGGTGTATGTGGATGTAGAATTATCTTGGTTTTTTTGCTATTATCAAGTTGGTGGCTTATGTTTTTCAGGATTTTTTGGAGCGACTTGTGAGAAGCGCTGTTCCCAGCTGTGCTCCAGCGGTTACTGCAATCGCATTTTCGGCTACTGTGAATGTCTGCCCGGGCTCTTCGGACCCTCCTGTAACCAACTCTGCCCGTCGAATACCTGGGGACCCAACTGCATCAGGCAGTGTCTCTGTTCACAAGATCACTCAACTGGTTGTGAAGCCTCTGTAGGTTGACGCCACTTCTTCTATGCTTTCATCGGTCATCAATCAGCATCTGTGAGATTAATTGATTCAAGTCCTCATTGAATTATGATTAATAGTTCTTGCCGGTCAGCGACTGGACTTTCCATTGAGTTCATGATCAATGACCACTGTTGCAAATTTTTCTGTGTATTCTTAAGATTTTGTCATTTCTAATTGAGTTTTTACTTTAGATTTTCTTGCCTATGAGGTCATTCACTTAATATGTGACCCATTGAAGGCCAATGGTGTGGGGTTCAGAGAGTGGTGCAGAGATCTTCCAGATTCAAGTTGATAAAAAAGGTCACCGAGTCCATTTTAGTGCCCCCGTGGTGGGCGCCTCTGCGCCCCATTGTGGGCTAGTGGGTGCCCCGGGGACCAAGTTGATAACAGAAATGTTTGACGAGCAAAAAAAAGGTCGCTACTAAATTCCCCCCCCCCCATCTGGTGGGCGCCCGGGGCCAGTCCCCTCTCTACATGTGACTGATGGTCAGCACTATGTGACAAAATATATCGGCTGAAGAGGGAATTGGAAATCCCAAAATAGTGCAATGGAAAAACTAACGGAAAACCCCCTCACCAGTGATTTTGTAATTATTTCAATGACATTGAAAGGAAATCACGTAGATACGTTTCAAATTGATCTTTTAGTTTGCCGTTTGATTCTCTGTTAACCCCTTAACTGTGTATTTAACTGTAACTCAATGTAAAATGGACGGATATATCCGTCCGGGATCCCCAGTTAAGGGGTTAAAGCAATACTTGATTTTATTTTGATTTTTCTGTGCACAGACTGGCAAATGTCTTTGTAAGCCCGGCTACAGAGGCGTCCACTGCAAAGAAGCATGTTCGCCCGGTCGATTTGGACTCGCCTGTAATCAGAGTTGCAACTGTTCCGAGGGAAACTCTTGTGATCCCGTATCTGGCGCTTGTCTTGCCGATTGTCCCGATGGTCGGACGGGAGATAACTGTGATCAGTGTAAGTTGCTGTCAAATAAATGATTGGCCTGCTACTTAGTGAAGCCTTTGTACCGTATAAGTTGGACTAAGTCTTTGATGGTTTTGTGTGTGTGTGTGTGTGTGTGTGTGTGTGTTTAGTGTGTGCTCGTGGATTCTTTGGCAAGAACTGTGCTCAAGAGTGCCAATGTGGATCGAATGAATGCAATCCTCAAAGTGGAATTTGTCTGTGTCCTCCTGGAAAGACGGGGCCTGACTGTGATCAAGGTTTGAAGATGATGATTAATTAATAATAATAATAATAATTATTAATAATAATAATAATTATTAATGTTAATATATTATTATTATTATTATTATTATTATTATTAGTAGTAGTAGTAGTAGTAGTAGTAGTAGTAGTAGCAGCAGCAGCAGCAGCAGCAGCAGTAGCAGTAGTAGTAGCTTCTATAGCACCAATTCTAATACTCAAAGGCATCAATCAATGATATTTCAAATCCATACCGCAGAAGACCAGAGATCAGTCAGAGTGGGAGTGGGGAAGCAGCAAGGCAGACTATGACAAATAGAAAACCAGAAACAGATGTGATTTAACTCTAGATTTAATGATGTTGTCTCTTTTTGCCATGAATGTGATTTTTGAAGGATCAACCAACTAAAGCTTTGGCATAACAGAGCGCAATGATCCAGTATAGTTGTCGGTTATGCTTACCTTACTTCTTAAAAACCTTGAATAAGGCAATCACAGCGCGATTTCTAGAGTTATCAAAACGGTAACGACTGTGGACATGGAGACCTGCATTTGGTAGTTGTTCTACAGAATGTTTGACTGGATTTTGGGGAGTCGGTTGTCTTGGGATCTGTGACTGCAAAGACTCCAGCGGATGCGATCCTAAGACCGGTTTTTGCAACTGCCCTCCTGGCCGGTTCGGATCTCATTGCAACCAATGTACGTTGAACAGTATTTCAGGATTATTTGGTCAAACTTTTCTTCCCCATTTGAAGTTATTTATTCTCTGGCTAGGGGGATCTAAAATTTCTAATAAAATTATAACATTTAAGTGACCTGCAATATTTAATTGCATGGCGTCTGTCTTTCTATAGAGTTTGTTTTCCATTCTTTTACCAATGATTATATACAGGGTGGCGCAAAAAAAACCGGACTAGTCACATTAGGTTTGACATTTAATATTGTCCAGTTTTTTGTGTGCCACCCTGTATACAGACACTTCATAGTCAGATTTGGATAATTATATAATGATTGTAAAAATGGACATTGCCTTAAATAGGACCTTGTTTAAATCAGCATTCACATCTATCTCTGCTGTTTCTCTGCTATTTATTATGCCCTAGGTTTTAACAAATACGTTTATAACAAAATTAATTTTAGGAACATGTAAGATATTGATTTTGCAGTCCATAGACATCAATAATGCAATCAGGTCTCACAGACAGCAGCATTTTATAATATTTACTCTTTTGATAAGCACTGTTTACGTTTTCATATATTCTAATTTGTCTGTTATAGCCTGTCCAACTGGTCGCTATGGTGACAGATGTCAGTCTCAGTGCAGTTGCTTGAATGACTCTCATTGTGACCCTGTCTCCGGGAAATGCATGTGTGACGTCGGCTGGTTTGGTCAGCAGTGTGACCGGCGTAAGTATTCGGTGTTCCCGCTATGAAAACAAGAGACAATTTTCTCTAATATAAGTGGGAAGCCTGTAAGAAATGTTTATGGAACAGAGCCCCAGTCGCCCCAATTTAGGGTAATCTTCTGTTTTGTGTTGTCCTCTATCAGAGGGTTGACAGTCATTTTCCTCCAATTTTCTCTATCTTCTGGTGCTCTTTTAGGACTCCATAGTTCTTTGTATTTGTCCATTGAAATATTTCATCCATCCATCCATCTTCTTCTCAGTCACCCCTTTCCATTATTCCTTCTATTCTACATTCCATTATTATCAGCTTTCCTACCAGAGACTATTGGCATAAATAATAATAATAATAATAATAATAATAATAATAATAATAATAATAATAATAATAATAATAATAATATAAAAATATAAATAAATAAATAAAATAAATATAAATAAATATATAGATAATATAAAAATATAATAATAATAATATATTTTAATATTTTATGTTTTTTATTTTTCTCTTGTTGTAGCCTGTCCTCCGGGTAGATATGGAACGGACTGTGTTGAGCGATGTGAATGTCAGAACAGTGCAGAATGCGATCCGTTGACCGGCAAATGCATCTGTACACAAGGGTGGACTGGACCATTGTGCAGTGACAGTGAATAAGATTCTTGGTTTTCATGGCTTTAGATTTGATGCTTTCATTTCCTGTCTCCTCTATTCAGGACTTTGATGTTTGCTGCAGTCATTAGTGTTTTATAAAAAATATAGTTTCCAGATATAGTTCTGATCAATTTGGTGTTAACGCGTATTTTTTTGTATGTATGTTAAAAAAGAATATGAATAAGGCACAGTTATTTGAATATTGATGGTTGTATACAGTGTTTATTCTAGGCCTGTTTGGGGGAATTTCCCCCCAAGTTTTAAAATTCCCTCCCCCCAAAAAAATTGTATATGTTGGCTTGGGGGATGGAAATCCCCCCCCCCCCAAAGCGTGGAGAGACAAATCTTGTACCCTCAAACATTTCAAACTCCTCCCCAATGTCAAGGTGGCTAGAATAAACACTGGTTGTATAGCTTTGCTATGTGAAGTTTGGCAAAGCAATGACCGTTTTCATTTGAACTCAACTCAATGCATGGGTGTCAGCAGAAATTTTTCCAGGGGGTGGAACATTTTATTTACCCAAATTATAAATTATAAGAAAAACATAGACTAAATGTAATGCTTCAATTGAGTCAAGAGATCGTGTTCAGTCTGTTCACGAAATGAAAATGCTAATTTTCTTTAGGTTCTTGTATTATATTGTTATTAAGATAAAATAGTAATTTATTAATAATTGTTTATTTTTTATAAATTTTTAATTTCCAAAGGTGCAACTGCATCTATTCATGATGCCAATGACTCATTATTATTATTATTATCATCATCATCATCATCATCATCATCATCATCATGGTGGCCATTCCTGAATAAAGACATATTATTATTATTACTATTATTGTTATTATTATTATTATTCTTATTATTATTACATGAAAGTTCCATACGTGTTTTGTATGCATGTATTTATGTTTCTATTATTATAATTATTATTATTATTATTATCATCATCATCATCATCATCATCATCATTATTATTTTTATCGTATTGATTAAAAGCACTCATTGTGTTCCTTGTTTGCCATTTTAGAATGTCCTGTTGGCTTGTACGGCTTCAACTGCAGCAGCGTCTGTCAGTGTATGAACGGTGCTGCCTGCGACCATGTCAGCGGTGCCTGTTTCTGCACGCCAGGATGGCACGGACTGTTCTGCGATAAGTCTTGTCCCGGTGGATTCTTCGGCAAAGACTGCCGATCGGTGTGCGAGTGCAGCGGAGGAGGTCGTTGTGATCCAGTTAGTGGGCGCTGTCGGAGAGGGTGTACGCCAGGTGAACTGGATTGCGAGCTCGCCTGTCCAAACGACACCTGGGGTGAATCGTGTGCAAAGGTGAGCACCTGTTGTTGAAGTTGATTCCTCGTCAATGTTTAGTGAATGGTTTGTCTGAAGCACTGTTGCTGCAGAATTTTAAGATTTCAGTGTGAATGTTTTGGTTTTTTGATGCCTGGTGTAAAATCTCTAGTGGGAAACCTTTGAAATGACAATTGTGATGATAAAAAAACTGACAGAGAAGATGTAGATGAGTAGATGATTTGTGAAACTGCTCAGCTCTCTGCTATTCCTGTACCATTTTCAAGTATGCATTTTGCCTATGAACTGCTAAGGTTCGTCTCTTGTGTAATTTCTTAAAATTGCCAACTAAGCTGTTTCTCAGAGCTATTGCATTTTCTAATCTAGGTTTGTCGTTGTGAGTCATATCATGATGGCTGTGATCAGGTCACTGGCAAATGTCTTTGCAGGATCGGTTTCACCGGACAGAAGTGTCAGAAACGTATGTTAGACCAATTTAAGCGTTGAAATTCTCACTGCATGAAAAAGTACAATTTCCTATGCTATGCTTCTATGCTTAATTGTGGAAAAGCTGGAAAGACAGTTTGCAGTCTGTGAAATAATTGCAGTTTCTGCCAGTGATATTTCCATTTTCGAAATATTTTCTAATTACCATTCTAATTCCATTTAAGTCCTTGAATTTCCATTTAATTCTCATTTCCATTCCCAAATATTTTCCATTTCTATTACCATTCTATTCCCATTTTTCAAATAATTTCCATTCCAATTTCCAGTTCACTTCTAAATATTTATAAACGATTATTAATCACCAAAATTTACTGGAATAGTTCAACAGCTTATAGAATAACATAATGTCAATTGTCAACTTAAGCAAAGCAGAATTATTGTCAGCATGTGGCACAATTAACTGAGTAGCCTACTAGCCTATGCAACAGACAAGTCAGCCGAGATCAGTTAATCTGAGTTTCTATCAAAATGCATTTAGTTTGAGAAAAGCTCTCATCTCCAGTGACTGATGCATTCTATTTGCCCATTGGTCAAGAAGCCACAGAGGGAAAATATACGCTCCACATACGCCTGGGATGCTGGAGCTGCCATCAAGTCCTGGGCCAGTTCACTCAGTTTATTGTATCGGGAAAGCTTTTGTTCCCAGAAAAGGAATGCATCATTAATCTCTTCTTCCACAATGTCTGCTATGTAATTGTTGACCTGTGTGTGTATCACATCCCTTTCGCTAACATTGCTGCTGACACTTGTTGTGGTAAGTCGATTGGACTGGATCTTATTAGCCAGGAACTTGAACCTTTGCAATGAACTTAGTGGAGTCAACATTGAGGATGAAGATGCATCATCAGGTTGTGACGGATCAGTTGAGGAATTGAAATTTTTTGGCTTTCACAAACTGTTGCAATGTACAGCTTAGCAGCATGCAACAGCACTGCACATTCTGGTGACATCATTGCTTGGGCCATCGTCGGATCAAGCAAACATGCAGCTGCTGGAATTGGATTAAAGTGTTCAGTATCGGGATAAAGCAGAGTGGCAAAACGACGACGGAGATCATCAAGCATCTTTGAGGTTATTGCCTTAGCTGCCGTGTGTTGCTGTAGATGACACTCCAGATTCAGTATGCATGGAATAATGCTGGAGAGAGACTGAGCATCAGTTTGTAAGATATCAGTCTGAAGAGCGAAGGGTTGAGCAGTGTTGACACTTCTTGTAGTTTTAACCAATCACTAGCCAGATAGTCAATGCCTAAACAAATGCACAAGGAAATGTTTATGTAATTTAACAGCAACTGCATATTCAATCCTTTAAATAATTTGAAACAACTTTGCATATTGTGCAATGTACACTTGTACAGTAAAGTATATGATAAATTTATTAATTAAGTTATTGTCAGTATTATGATAATGCACTTCAAGTAACAAATGTTCATGAATCATGACTGGTTACTTAGAAGTTAAGAATAGCAGAGCAGTAGCCCAAAAATTTGATCATCATAGCCACATCATCCCCATGCCACATTGCCACTAGATTTCTATTGTACAACAAGCTGCACATTTCAGCCAAAGCCAGACTTGTCCAAAAAGCAAATATCTAATATTATTACGGTTAACGACCACTCTAAAATGCTATAATTAAAATAAATGGTGCAACTGTTATATTTACCCATTTCACTCAAAACGTTGTTGATGTCATTTTTATCAACAGCAGGCGTTTAATCATCTGGTACGTGCTGTTCCACCTGGTGGTGCAATCAGTAATGACCGATTTTCCACATATCATGACAAGCTTTTCAACAGCAACACTCGATCTTCTTATTTTTGAAACCAGATGCCTTGTTTTAGTCAGAACAGTATCATAATGCGAGTATGGCAGCTTGATGATCAGCTGAAAGCGTGTGCGCCATGCAAGGCATTCTCAGGTATGGAACTTGGGTGGGTAAATCAAACTGGTTTTCAGGCTCCATATCTGTGATCTCGTCTGTAACTGTCTCATCATTATCTGAATACGAGTGATCTGCATCTTCATTGGTTTCATCTTCACCTATTTCCTGATTCACAATGTTTTCGTCTTCCACAGCCTCGTGACTCTCATCATCATCATCATCGCGTCGTGTACATCATTATTTTCTTCATCCAACATGGCACTCTGCTGGGTCTTCTCTTGCATCAGTCTGATGGCTTTCACCATGTTTGCACCATTGTCGGTGATGATCATGAGCACCTGTGTTTCAGTAATACCCCACTGTTGAAGGCATTGCGACAGACATTCCGCCAACATCTCGCCTGTGTGTGGGTGCTGGATATTGCAAAGATTGAGGAATGAATGTCTAGGTTTATTTGCTGTGACGTCATAGTAACAGGCCGAGATCCCAAGATAGGAAGAAGACAGTGATTTCTTTGACCATCCATCCAGACAAATGGTGATCTTACGAGCCTTGCTTAAGTCGTCCTTTAATGTAGCAGAGCTCAGGACAAATTGCGTTCTCATCAAACTCTTCATCTTTGCAGAACCTGAGTTAAGAAAAATTCATATAATTTCTGTGTATTTGTTTATTAGCTGAACTATTTTTATTATTGCAAATTACAATACCGGTTACAGTCTCAAGTCTCAACTGGCAGTGTGTACTGTAGGCATACAAACTTGTGACTAACTGATTTTCATGTCTACTTGTTGTTTTCCCAAATCTAGTTGCAAGTTATGAAGATTTATACAGTCAGCTTTGTAGACTGTTTTTGCAAAAATCAACTCAAGTGATGGTCTGCCACTGCCAGTATTGAGAATTAGATTGGACACGAGTGAAGTTAACTCACATATCAATACCAACATTTATCACATAAATTACAGTGAATTGAACTGACAAACTGAAAATAATGTTTAGTTTAAAAACAAACATCAAACAAACCAGGCATCTTAAACTTTTGATCCAGCACAGTTATCATGCCACGGAACGATGGCTGGTCCAGCAGTGATATCGGGCAACTGGTGCCAATGATCATTTTCATGACACTTTAATGCACGTGATGCTCTGTAGAATCTTTAGGCCACGACAGGACACGGCGGTCTATACACTCTTTTAGAGTCTGTGATTTGACTGCGCCAGAAATGTCACGTTTTACAGGTTGACTTCTGCCAGAAACTTTTTTCCTGTTCTTTCTTGACACAGATCTCGTGTGCCTCCTTGTGGTATCGCTTGATGTGAGCAGCAAAGTTGCTTGTGTTCTTGCCGGCAATTTTTGTTCCACACACAGCCTTGGTAGTGTCATCCACGACCATACAAGTTGATTTATCACAACTATCATCATATGAAAAGAACTGCCACCATACACTATCTCTTTTTCTACCACCGGAGTAACTTACACAAACTCATTTCAAGAGTGTGATAACAGTACCAACTATAAACTAACACTACAAAACGTAATGAACTTTACACAGGATGTTGATAAAATTAATGTAAATAAACATAGAGATCAACATAGACTAGATAGATCGCTGTTTAGCCTGCTTGAAGAGGCAAAAGAGTTCTCAGACTAAAGATACTAGATAAACTAAATTGAACTAGGCTCTACTGTATTGCAGAGTATAGAATCAGCTCAATCAGGTAGTTAGATAGAGCTTAGAAACTAAGTTTATAGATCACTTGATTTTTTTGTTAACTGAGTAATGTTTTTACTTCAAAAATAATTTCTACTTCTCATTCCAATTCCATTCTTGTGAGACCATTTCCATTCCTATTTCTAATTCAATTTCAAATTATTTTCCATTTCTACTTTCCATTTCTCTCACAAAAAGATTTCCATTTCCATTCCTATTTCCATTTCCATTAATGGAAATATCACTGGTTTCTGCCTCAAATTCATGCAGTGGGACTCTGAAGGAATTTTGCAGCGTACTATTTACATTAAGCAATGCACCATTATTGAACTTTGAAGACATTCTCAGGAAGTAGTTGGCATACTGTAAATAAAGAAATTAGTTGGTATGTGTATATTGTAAATGAATAAATCAGTTGGTACGGTATACTGTAGAAATTAGTTAGTATACTGTAAATGAAGAAATCAGTTGGTATACTGTAGAAATTAGGCCTAGGTGGTACACTGTAAGTGAAGAAATCAAACAAGGACAACTTTTGAGTGGACTTCTTATCAGTCTGCTCATCTGTGCAAAATACTCAAAAGGAATTCCAAATTGTTTGGTTGTAACAAAATTGATAATTGAAAGTTCCGTACTAGTGACATAGTCACCTCAGTAGTGTTCTGTACAACATAATTTTGATATCTATATCTATGGATTCTTTATCCAGAAGTATTCTGTCATTTGTATTTAGAGTGTGCTTCATATCGATTTGGCCGTGACTGTGCTAATGAATGCAACTGCTCTAAGAACAGTCTGAAATGTCACACCACCACAGGACAATGTATTTGCAAACGTGGTTATCAAGGCGATAGATGTGGTGAAAGTAGGTTGTATATTGGTAAAACCATTCTTAAGATTTTGACTCAAGTTTGTGCAAATATGCCCTTGGACATAGGCAGAGTTATTATCACCTTAAACTATCAACTATTATCAACTATTATCAACTATTATCAACTATTATCAACTATTATCGATGCCAGTATGCGTGGCTTGGCAACTGCTAATTCTATGGCCCTCTTTTTGAAACGACTTAAAACTTATCTCTTTGTCAATATACAGTAATTTGCCGTGGGAGCGCTTCTGAGTGATTCTTCAGAAGAGGCGCTATACAAATATTTTGTTACATTACATTACATTACATTATCACCTTATCAATTATTAACTGTGTCACTAAGTTGTAAATGAGCCTACATGAGGTTGAGATTAACTTCTGTCTTTTCGTAAGCACCCAAATCCTTTTATTAAAGCCGGTGAATTTAGATTGATCTAAAGTCCTTAAAATTCTGGTCCTAAGTTAGCAGGAGAATTGAATCAGGCATAAAAAGTAAAATCTTAGAAGAGCATCAGCTTTTGAGTTTAGAAATAACAGAAGAGTTGACTGTTGCTTTTGCAGAATGTCCAGCAGGACGTTTTGGGGAGAATTGTCTAAAACACTGCAAGTGTCAGAACAATGGCAGCTGCGATTTCAAAACGGGGCGCTGTACGTGTAAGCCAGGCTGGAGGGGACACCACTGTGACAAAGGTAGAATCACAGGAAATCCTCAAGCACTTTTCTTAACAAGAAATCAGAAGTGAATTATTTGAATCACAAATGAAGTTTATCAAATTTTTTAAAATGCGTAATTTTGGATTATTATATAAAGAATCCTGTATGGTGTTTCTTTGATGCTTGTCATAGAGTGCCCCTATGGCTATTTTGGAGCCAAGTGCAAGAAAGTCTGCCAGTGTGCCAAAGGAAGTCCCTGTCACCATGTTACTGGAAGATGCTCTTGTCCGCCTGGTTATACCTCCTTAACCTGTGCCAAAGGTACAAAATTGAGCGTCCTTATATTCGGTGTTTTATCCATACTCCAGGCCTTTGGAGGAGGGGGGGTAAATTGACTTGGCTGGAGGGGAAGAGACACAATTCAGTGCAAAATTTTTTGTCAATGCTGGTTTTTTTTTGGGGGGGGGTAGGAGGGATTTCTGGGGTGGAGGATTCCCCCTATTAGGCCTGTATAAAAGACTGCTTATATTTGATTTCATGCATTCTATGATATCTGAGGACAGCTATTTTCTGCTGTGTGAACAATATTTACATAACAAGCTATTGTTAGGGCTCAGTGTTTATTCTAGACCTTCTCAAATATATTTAAGAGCAGAATTTTTGTAGGTATTCACATTTTTTATGATCACTTTAATGTTAGAATATTAGCTTTTTCTTTAAAATTAATTAAATTCTATATCAATATTTTTATAATGCCCAAAGTCAATTGGACACAAATTATTAAGGGGTTAATCATGTGATAGCTCTGTTCTCAAGACAGTGGCGGCTCCAGGATTTGGAAAGTTGGGGGGGGGGCGTTTGAGAGACAACTTATAAGCATGGAGGCCAACTATTTGTTGCTAGGTATGTAGTAGCTAGTGTAGGGTCCCAACAGTGAGGGGCACTGGGGGCTGGCATTCGATAAGGGAGCACGTGCCTCCCCGGGCCCCCCATGTGGAGCCGCCACTGTCTCAGGATAATGGTTTCTGTCTTTGCATTGCCTTTACAGTCTGTCTTCCGGGATCTCGTGATGCTGAATGTCATGCAAACTGTTCCTGTGATAATGGAGGTACTTGTGAGGCCATGACCGGTCGGTGCCTTTGTGCTCCTGGGTGGACCGGTCCAAGGTGTGGTCAGCCGTGTTCCATTGGGTCGTATGGTCAGGACTGCCTCTCTACTTGCAGGTGTCTCAACAGTGGTCGGTGTGACCGTGCGACTGGACAGTGTCAGTGCTTAGACGGTTTTACAGGACAGTTCTGTGGAGAGAGTGAGTATTTGATCTATTCTTGATTTAAACAAAGCATAAAATGTTGCTAAATATATAATTCTGTCCATGATGTCACTTATTTGTACCTCATCATCATCATCATCATCATCATCATCATCATCATCATCATCATCATCATCATCATCATCATCATCATCATCATCATCATCATAATCATCATCATCATCATCATCATCATCATCATCATCAATTTTATTCTTCTTATTATTCTTTTTTTTTCTTTTTCTTCTTCCTCCTCTTCTTTTTCTTCTTCTTCTTCTTCTTCTTCTTCTTCTTCTTATTATTATTATTATTATTATTATTATTATTAGGTATTGGCATTTTTTGCCAGGGACACTGTTATATATGCTGCCCCTCTCTCACTCCATTCCAACCATTTGTTGTTCTGATTTGTTCAGCGGTAGACGGGGTCAAAATCAAAATTATCAAATAAAATAATTAATCAGTAAAGGTAGTGGTCTTTGATCTTGCTCAGGTTGCCTTATTTTTTTAATTAATAAGACCATAATAAGTATTCTGATGGGGTTATGATTTGCCTAATTAGGCTACTAAGAACCATTTCACAGGCACCTTTGGTCTAGCCTATAATAATAATAATAATAATAATAATAATAATAATAATAATAATAGTAGTAGTAGTAGTAGTAGTAGTAGTAGTAGTAATAATAATAATAATAATAATAATAATAACAACAATAATAATAATAATAATAATAATAATAATAATAATATGATAATATAATAATATAACCTGTTAGCTAAAATCTGATGCCATTTACCTATAGGAAGCATTTGAATACATTATAGTAGTTTTTGAAATACCTTGAAATTTTATGGTTGTGTGTTCATTTTCAGAGTTAACCCTTTAGCCCAGTAAGGCCAATATTTTGGCTGCATAACTTATTGGTTGTGCGCATCGTCGCCGTCAAAGGGTTAAGAGGCACTTCCTTGACTTTATTTGTTGCAGGGTGTCCTCTCGGTCGTTATGGCTTCAGATGTGAGCAGCGCTGTTTGTGTGAGAAAGGCAGCCGATGCGATCCGGTCTCGGGGACTTGCCTCTGTCCGCTCGGTCGGACCGGAATCCGATGTGAGAGAGAATGCGACGCCGGTCGCTACGGTCCGGACTGCATTGACTTCTGCGTCTGCCACAACAACGCCTCGTGCGACAGCGTCACGGGATGTTGCGACTGTCCGCCCGGGTGGTACGGCCAGTCGTGCGACAAAGGTAACAGATTCTCAGCGCAGGACTCAATTTAGACCAATAGCTTCAAAACAACTACATAATCAATTATGTTGACAATCACCTGACCCCACTAACCCCCCAAAAAAAAAAAAATTATCAGGGTTTTGTGCAAATCTCACGACTGATCCAAACCCAAATATGGGTGCAGCTGCAGCGTTTTATCCAGGCCTGTTAAGGGGAGATGCCCCAAAACCTCAAAATCCCTCCCCCAAATTTCAACACTGACAAAGCACATGCATTGTGTGCTGCATTCACATTTGCCATGTCTTGTGCTACAAAATTTCATTCCCCTCCAGCCAAGTTAATTTTCCTCCCACCCCTCCAAAGGCCTGGAGTCTGGATAAAACACCTGTGTGTTGTTATGTTTCTGTTGTGATTTACCCTAGAGTGTCCCGAGGGCTTCTTCGGCACGAAATGCCTGGAACTTTGCAGTTGTTCCAGTGACTCCATATGCAGTCCTGTAGATGGAAACTGCCGATGCAAACCAGGCTTTACAGGAGACCAATGTTGAGAAGGTTGGCTTTTCTAAAATATTAAATATTTGTAGCATTGGGGCCTATACTGATGCTGCTGTGCATGCAGGGATATTTTTACACCCCTAACACTCCCTCATTTGAGGTTGCCACCCCCAAATTTGGTAATGTGACAATGGTATGCACACAAAATGCATACTAATTAGCTCCGGACACCCCTCCCCCAAATTCACAATCCTAGAAATATCCCTGTGTGCATGGAATCTTGAAAGCAGGCTTACAGTATTATTGCTTTGAGAATTTATATAGTGCTATAGCACAAAATCTATAGCACTAGTGATGTTTTTCTTAATAGGGGTATATGCAAGAGTACAAGCTTTCTGTGCTTGAGCGCTTGCTTAATCTTTGACCCCTAATAGAAGTGGTTCTGTCTCCATGTCATAGAATTATTTTGATTAAGAATTTAGTTATCTGCTGAAATTATGAAAAACACAATGGCAGAATTCTGCAAATAGTTTTTACAGCACGCATCAAATCAAATGACTTCTGTCAGGAATTATTTACAAAATTTTCAGTTCTTACAAATTTCTAACCTTAAACTGCTACTGTTCTTGATTTTCAGTTGCTGAGCTGTAACACTGCAGACCACAGAGTTATAATTAAGACAGTCTACAATTATTGATGTAGCACCACACAGTTGAACTGACGGTCTGAAAGACAACTGGTTTTCCATTCTGAAGATTTCTAGCTACGTAGCTTTTATATTCATCTGTCCTATCTATGTTACAATTTCAAGTATCTGTCATGTGGACTACTTTGCCAGAATAGTTATCTTTTGTTGTGTGGTGTTTGTTAATGAAAGCAAAATCATGTACCGGTAGTGTGTTGTCTCTGGACACTATCTTCCAAGTCATTGCCTTTGGCACGATGTAATATATAATGCATGATTATTGTGGAATCTTATGTCTTGTTATACACTGAAATTGTGACTTTTCGAAGTTCATATTTTTACAATTTCGCTTTTTAAAATATTCATTATATACCCAGTGGCGGCTCCAGGATTTGGCAAGTGGGGGGCCGTTGGGGTGGCAACTTCTAATCATGGGGGCCAACCATTTGTTTTTGTGTATTAAGTTAGGGTTAGGGGCACTGGGAGGGCCAGAACTTAAGTATTGTGGAGGGTTCCCACCTTCCCCCCCCAGCAGGGGCACATTTTGTGCAATCAGCAGTGGAACTCAATAGGGGAGGCCCCTTGAACCTGGCCCCCAGTGGCCCCAGCCACCACATACATTAAACAACAAATGGTTCATGATTCCCAACGGCAGATTTAGATATTGTTCAATCAGCACATGGCTTAGCATTGTGAATGAGCATTCTTCTTGGCTGTACAATTATAATTATTATCCCCTTCCATAGTGCATTGACGTGACATTAGGAAAGTCTGTTTTGCATACACAGTATTAAATATTAATAATAGAATAGATGAAGCATTTATTTGACTTTGTACCATAGGGCATAGGCGTCAATCCCATGAGGGTCATGAGGTCAGGACCCTCATACATTTAAATTTTCTTGCAATTTCTGATTATAAATTATTAAATATATGTTTAATTTTATACTTTTTTGATTTTTGTGTTACCATAATGGTATAAATATCCTACAAAACAGATGTGACATTTTGATATTTGGTCATTTTGATATTTGATCACAGCATTGCATGGTTTTGGGCCAAATATACAGTTGCTATCGCGTCTCGTGAAGTCAAAATGGTATCCTTAACAAAATTCAATAAACTCGTTTTGCACCAAACCAATGTATTAAATTACTGTTAATCAATTACTGCATGGGCACTGAAATAAGCTTCATTTGGTGCAAAATTTCAAAAGTTAGAGGACAACATTTTCTGTGCTAAAAAACACAAAAATCGGGGGCAGTTGCCACCATACCCCCGGCTCGTACACCTATGCACTGTATATAGTATGCAGGGCAAGACCTCTCTAATGAACTACAAAATTTCCAGTTTCTTAAATGATTTCAGTACCAATTGGCAGAGTTCTATCAATTTATTTCTTATAAACATCAATGCTAGAATATTATGGTAAAGCTTTAATTATTAACACCTGCAAAAGTAGATTTTTATCTCTCCCATACTGATATTATTATTATATCAGTAACAATCCTCAAGAATGCATTCACTGCTTACAGTAGAACTTTGATATAACAATCTTGTTTATAACATATCCTCAGTTATACTGTACCTCGATCATCGATGTACAGTTCTGTGTGATGCTCTATAGTATTGGATATAACGTTCTAAATTTAACAGACCCATTAAGTATGTTATAATGAAGTTCTACTGTACAACAACAAAGACTAGGACTAAGCTAATCTGTAATAGAGATAGCCTTTTGGTATCAAACACTTCAACCAAAGAAGAAGCAAAGGACTTTAAACCACAAATGCTCGGGGACTCCCCCCCTGCCCAAATTATTGGCCTTAATGGTTAAGAAACACACTCATAGCAATACTTATTAATAATTGTTGATTATTTAACCACACTGTAAATAGTATTTGATCAGTGAACAACAGACAATGACTATTGTCATGACTTTATTGTTGACATTTAGACTACAATGCTGCTAATATTCTAGATGCAAAGAATTCCATTACAGGAAACATCAGTAGCAATTTAATAGGATTACTACAGGCCAGTGTTTTACGTAGGCCTGATAGGGGGTAAATTCCCCTTCCAAAACCACAAAATCACCCCTAATTATCCCAGCACTGACACAAATTTTTGCATTGAACTGTGTATCTTGCCCTCCAGCCAAGTCAATTCCACCCCCAGGGGAGGGGGAATTTTCCAGGCATGGAGCCTGGAAAAGACACTGCTACATGGACTGGATAGACTAAAGCTGAAACATTAAGCCAGAACAGACAATTAAAAATGCTCTGACCAACAAAGATGTTTTCATAAAGCAACAATGGCGACATCATGATTTGCGTGTGTGTGTGGCACCTGGCGATAAATAATTATTATTAAGCATTTACATTAAAACACTAAATAAATCCATGGAAGTAAGTATAAAAATTCTAACCCTAAAAATCCAATAAAATATCTGTCTTAATTAAATGCCTACTCTCCGCAGAACAAATCAATAACAAAAAAATTTCACAACATCTATAAGAAACCAAAAAAATCAAATATAAAAATTGGAATTTTAACCATTTGTCATTATTCAAAAGAGCTTTAGGAAAAATTATTGTTTATAAAACGAGGTTGAAAGAAAGATAACAACAATGAAATCAGTTTCATAAATTTGAAACTTTACACCTTTCACGATCGCATGCACTGCCCAACAATATGTATGGCAAATACATTTGCAATAGCAGAAATGTAACACTACTACAACCAACTGCAATTGAATTGTAAGCAATTTCACACAGGCTGTGAAATATAATCGACCAAAATTGAAAATATCATTATCATTATTATATATTATTTGGTTTGGAACTAAATTCACAAGGCAGGCAATGACCACGAAAGTTAAAAGCAAGAGAATATCGTTTCAATCGACAAACGATGATTTTAAAATCTGAAGAAACAAACACCAGATAAAAGAAGAACAAAATAAGATACGACTCAGAGCAAATTTTATCAAATTCAAAACACACACAGAGTATATAAGGACATATTTAACTAGCGGTAATTCAAAATCAAAACATCAGCGGAAGATTTGCGGAAATCAATTTGTGGAATGCAGTACATTCTTCTGATTAAATCAACGCCCATTTCAAAAGACAATGGAAAGTCAAGTCACCTGTCAATCAGTCGTCTTTGAAAGGTCACATGACCGGGCACAGTGTACAAAAGACAATTTCACATTTAAAAACAACATGGAGTATACAATACAGCAATTGTATTGGTATATGGAAATATTACTGGAACACTCTTGGAAGCATAGACCTATTATATTATCTGTGGTTTTATACAACACATATGCATAAACACATCTTCTTTTTCTTCAAAAAAGTCTTGCCAATCCGAATACTAAAAAAAAACAACAACATTGATAACGGTTACATTCCAAGACTGATAAAACACTTCTAAACACTTTACACAAACATCACTGAACATTAACAAATATTAATAACGATTTAGTTTTTAAAAATCTATAAAAATCACCCTAATACAGTGAAACCCGCTTAATTGCATGGGTGCCGTGCAAGCCTTTCTTATGCGATTAACTGGGCTATGCGAATAGCCGGGACGTCTGATAATTGTACTCATAAAACACTGGTTCGGGGTTTTATGTTGTTATGCGATTATGCGGGTTATGCAATTAAGTGGGATCCACTGTACTCCAGCAGGGTACCCCCAACACAGAACAAAAGTTCAGAGAATGAATATTATGAATTGAAAATAAACAAATCTTTCTCCTCCCCCCCCAATCCAGCTCAGTTCATCTTACCGGCAATTAGAATCCGCTGTTAGTTAAATAGTCTCGTATTCCTTCGACCTGCTTCCGACAGTTACCGGGCTGCTGGCCGTCTTTGTAGGTTCCAATAATCAGACCTGAAATACAAAGCAGGTGGGACAAAATCATTATCGAAGAAATCTAAAGAATGCACTTGAAAATGACTTTTCACATCGGTTCAAAAGCCTAGTCATCGATAGGTCAATTGTTTGAACTGATACTGGCAAAGAATTCCTGAGCTTACAGTCAGATGCTAGGGGAAAAGTGCTAAGGAATGCTCAAGTACGTGGAAGGTCTCGCACAGAAAGTAATGCAGCGGTGTCAGGCTGAGTGACAAACAGTGGCACCCAAAGGAATTTTTCCAGGGGGGGTAAAACACAATGGTCACGGATAATAATCATGAAAAAAACTATATTATGATATTCGATTCCATTGTTGTTAGTTGAAGCTAGGTTTCTCAATTTCACTTTTTGTATCAGTAGTGTTTTAGTGTGAAAATGTTGGTTAAAGGCTAAAATATAGTTAGTTACAAAAAAAAACAGATTTTCATTTTCCAGGGGGAAGAGCAAGTGTCCCTCCTTGCCTCCATGTGTGGGTGCCCATGGTGACAAGCCACCCTGACAACCTAGGTAGACTATGGGACAGTCTTAGAAACCACTAGATGACTCTGATGTCCGATTCATTGCTCAACATGAAGCCAATGCAGTCTTTGAAGACAAATTACGTATGTTGAAGCTTGGAAATTTTTAGAGGCAAATACAATGAATGAAGTGAATTTATGGAAATTTATTCAGTAATGCAAAAGCGTCAAGAGTTGCAGAAGTCTAGACAACAAGATAACAGAGTGCATAATCAACCGAATAAGGCTAAGTTTGCGGAGGCAATGTTCCGGAAAGTAAACGCGTTCTACTAAAACGTCATTTTCGTTTGGTAAATATACTTATTTCAGAGCCATTCACAAACCTCATGGGGTGGAGTATGACAACAAGGATAGCTCAATTGGAAGACTGAGCCAACAATTAGATATAATAGAGAGAGAGAGAGAGAGAGAGAGAGAGAGAGAGAGAGAGAGAGAGAGAGAGAGAGAGAGAGAGAGAGAGAGAGAGAGAGAGAGAGAGAGACAGACAGACAGACAGACAGACAGACAGACAGACAGACAAACAAGACAATGGAGAATGCAAAAGTGAAAAACAAAGCAGTTACTGTCACAGACTTCTGATAGGCTAAGGGAGTTAACTTGTAGGACTGGTGTATTTGCTCTTTGGACATGACTCAGTCACAGAATTAGGCATAGGCAGTAGGCAGGGAGGGGTTCTCAAACTGAGACGGCCCACAACTCTCAGTGCATTAGCTTGGCTGCACTCTGAATAACATGACACACAGAGTAATTTAGGCATTGGGTAAACAAAACCTGTCAGCAATAACAGTTACTTGTTTATCGTTATTAGCTGCAGGACAGTCAGTCCAACAAGAGAGCACCATTTTAGAATTCTTCAGGTGCAAGACTAGATGCAAGACAAATTTTCTGAGCAATGGGGTCTCAGGATTGATTACTTGATTGATTGATTACAGAATTGATTGATTGATTGATTATTGATTGAAGCATTGATTACAATGCAGGAAATGCAGACGGAGTACAGCTCCCACTAAATGCTACTTTCTGATCAAATATTTGTTTGTTAAACACACACCCAGATAACACAAACCCACCATCACACTTTACTGATTTATCAAACTCCTCAAAGAGACGCCAGCGTTACTGTACCAAGATTCTTTCCATTAGAATTATTCTACTCTCGGATGGTGCACAACAGGATATGGCAGAAGTATTTTGTTCCTCCCAGAGTTATTCCGCCCGCTCTAATTGGGTCAGGATTACGAAAACCGGCGGCAACAGATTTCACTTCCGCTGGATTCAGTTATATTTTCATTTCAACACCAACAAATTAGCAATGCAATAATAGTCTTAATTTGAGTAAAGTGGAAATAAAAAAAATGTCAGTTTGCAACTAAATTTACACCTGAAAAATGCATAATAATCATAATACATCTACCTAGAAAATACAATAAAACCCTGTTAAACACTCTTTGACCCAGATAACTTCAAAGTTTTGTGGTTCATAATGCCTGCTCATAGATAAATGATATCTACTAAATATTTTAAACAGTTAACTGATTATCCTGATTCCTAAGTACTAGATCTGTCCTAATCTAAACATTCTATCAAACTCCTCAAAGCTCCCAATTTCACTGTTGCCTCTCTATAGTCTCTAGGAACGGTACGGGTTACTGTATCCATTTCCAAGATTACACGGGTCCAAAATTCCAAATACAAAAACTCCACATTACCAAATTATTCAGTACTGCATATCGGGTAGGGATGGCGGTACGGTAGGGTAAACAACAGGATATGGTTTATGACTGGCTAGTCTGTATAAGACGATACAGAGCAGAAGAATGCAAGAAGCTGATAAGAAAGCTTAATGCTCTAATCTTTAAGATCTATTTTAACATAGAATAAAAACTTGTCTTTTCTCTGCTGTACACGATAAGGACAAAGTCTCATCACAGATAAGACACTATGAGCAATTCTCAAGCATTTAAAACTGCATGCCAATGCATGACAACCAAATTAGTCCATTTGATTTCATTAATTGTATTTTCAGCAAACATCTGCTCCATCAAATGACTCAAAATGAATAAGATTACCATAATAACAATAAGGCTAAAGATAGAAGCAGACATCAAATGTCAATTATAATTAACTAAGCTAATCTATCTACTCCACCCATTAATATAAAAGCTAATTATATGCATTGCTGGCAAGACAGTAACAACACAATTCATCACCATTATAACAAAAAGTACCTAAGGGACACTCCACAAGCTCAAAACCTTTATGAGATCTCAAAGACTAGCACCTTCAATTTTAACCCCTTAACTGAGGATCCCGGATATATCCGTCCATTTTACATTGAGTTACAGTTAAATACACAGTTAAGGGGTTAACAGTGTCAGTTGAATGACATCTGAATCTTTCCTTCACTGTCTCTCCCTCTGCCAAGTAATGATATCTTATTTATTTATTTATTTATTTATAACTGACAACTTATATAGCGCAGTATGCATGACAGAAGGTCAAAATCGAGAGCACTTTACAGCATGTCATGTCATGAAGTTGTCGTCGCTATGCGAAGGTTGGCTGCAACGTTGAGCAATAATTCTCCACTGCTCCCTTTTTTAGCTGCTTCCATTAGTGGAGCTCCTTTCATGTTAGTCCATGTCATAATGCTATCTATCCAGCTGGTTCTGGGTCTGCCTTGCCTCCTGATTTCGCTCCATCAAACCCCGCTATTACTGAGTTTTCAATTGAGTCTTCTGTTGTACAACACTCATTCCACAGTTGCGTTATGGTTAACCGGTTCCAAGACATGGTTCAGTCCTATTATTTACCAGTTAACAGGTTTATTTGTGCCATGGCACCAATAGCACTAGAGGCATGTAGATTGCAATGGAATATCATGACTCATGTACCCTCTGATGGCTTGCTGTTATCTGACACTGTGACGGCTGCATCACACAGGTCCAGATAATACAGTAGGTCGTCTCTATCCAGCCCTGAGTCTGCAATGGTGGTCCACTTTGAGGTTAGTCATGGAAAAAACACCTGGCTACCACACTATCGACCAGTTAACCGGTTTTATTTTGAACTTGAGCGGTTAACCGGTCCTTTAAAACCAGCAATTTTAACAAGGTTCCTTAAAATAGAGAAATTCAAATCTGCTCCAAATTCACATCAAGTTCTTAAAACAAATATAAATTTTCCACAAAACAATGTATTTACTAGGAAATTTCCAGAAATAGCTTCATCAGCACTGCCTAAGATCCTGCAGTTGTCAAGTGATTCCTGAGCAGCCATTTTACATCCTCCCATGGCTTACCAGAGAGATGTTACTGGCTTAACTAAAAATATTATATTTTTCTTTCCCAGCTAGTAAAAGACAACCCTTATACAAGCATATTTCTTAATGTTCATTTTCAGTGCTGGATGAAGCACTATTAATTTAGTTTTACAGTTAGTTTTACATTTACATTTTACATTTAGTTTTACATTGTCTTCAGCTTCTGTCGTGCATTTACCCACAGTTAAAGAATCCTGCTGGCAAACGCCCACTTGAATGTAAAACAAATTTGCCAATACACACGACTTAAACAAAGGTGTATGAACTAATTTATTTCTGCAAATATCCTTGAACATGCAAATGATATGCAAACATTGGATATGGTAGTATAGTTTCTAAACACTATGATGAGTTTTCAATAAAGATATATTCTAACCAGAATTGGTCAAATGATAAATTGTCATCATTCTCTAAAAAAGCACATTTTATATCATCATCATCATCATCATCGTCGTCATCATTGTCATCGTCATCATCATCATCATTTACTGTGGCTCAACGTCAATTGGTGCATAATGCCATCTCCACAGTTTTCTGCCATTATTTCCTGTTCATTGCTCTGTGACTCAGATCCCGTAAACTGCTTCCACACCATTCTTCAATATTTCACACCATTCTTTGTGTGGTCTTCCTTTCTTATATGAGCCCTCCATTATTCCAAACATTATAGCTTTGATCTTTCTGTCCTCTTTCATTCTGCGTATGTGTCCAAAAAGATGGAGTTTCCTTTATTTTACTCTTTGCAGCATGGTTTTTGCTGCTGTATTCTTATGTATAGTTCTTCATTTGTGATTTGTTATAGCAACATCAGCTTTGGATTTTAAAACTTACTAATTATGCAGATCGAAGAGCAAGCGTGGAATAACACCCCTTAAAGAATCAATACAGGATCTTTTCTCATCTGCGTAAATTCTTTGCATACTAATAATAGGTAGAAATCATTTCTGTCCACTGCAAACAAAAATCCTTACAAAACCAGCGACGATCTATTAAAATTTTAGCCACACGTGAAAATTTCTGTCTAGATGATGGCAAATGGGTGTCACAAAGCCGCTACCACCTAACAGGAAACTAGTCCAACCTCCCCCAGCGCCTAGCACAATCTAACCCGGAACCAAAGCACGTGTATGCAAGTATGTGTGCACGTATGCCTAACTAAATAGGGCCACCATCACCTTCTGTTTTTACACTTCCATAACGCCTAAACGACGGCGATGGGGTGGCGCATCGCGGGGCAAATAACGGGTTTAGAACGGCCTGATCATTCCGCCGTAGGAGGCGATCGAAACGGATGTCCGGGTGCGCAATTATTGTCAAAGCTTCAACGGCACTTACATTGAAGCCGGCGGTCTGACTCCAGACGCTGCCGTCGTCCAACCCACAGACGGCCGCCTTGTCGACGGCGCCGCTGGCCACCAGGTTATCGCAGTAGCTAGACCAGGACATCGCCGCCAATCGAAGGAAAACGATGAATAGACAAAACTCGACTCAACCGAAAGACTCCCACAAGGAACTTTTCACACGATCGGAACTAAAGCCCGGAAATGCCGACGACCACAAGACAAAGAAAGTGTCGACATCGAAGACAACAAACTCAGCTTGTTTAACGGAATCTATAACGCGCTATGCTCATCGGTCTACGAGCCGCGCTACTTTCAGACCAATCAGAAAGTCGGTTAATAGGTCACGTCGACGAGACTGAATTCATATTTGATCACCAATGTCCATAAAAGAAAGACTTTGACTTTCCAACAGTAGCATTATTTATCTTAAAATAGCTATAGGAAGGTGTGGGATCAGCCAGTGGTCAATATTTCGGATGTTTAATTGATTTCAGAAACAGGAAGGATTTATTTTTGAGGAGATAGTGAAATTATTTTGATTTTATTGTTTTTGTATTTCGGAAAACGCGCGAGTTAAAATTTTGTTTTTATGGATGACTGATTTAGCGGGCGTGAAAACTGAGATGACGAACGTGTGGGTCGAGGAGTGTAGTGATCTAAGGCTCCAGGTTTTGATGACAAGTGATAGGGCCAACCATTTGTTTTTTAGGCATGTAATGATTTTAGTATGGGTGTGGGAGAATTTAGGTGTATATTTTGTATTGTCCCAATTTGTTGATGGAGGACATTCATTAGTAGGGGAGCAGTAAGCCCTTAATTTGTGTAGCCGCCACTGAACCATTGGTGTTAAGAGTTTTCACAAATACTGACAGGTTGGAGGACAGTTTCAGTTAAGTGAGGCATTCGTGTGACAAGCCCTTCATATTTCAATGATTCACTTCACGACACAAACCCTTGTCAAAAGCACTTAATTCATGTGAAACAGCTGATTAATCAATCACATTTTCATTCAATATATAAAATCTTTCAAACTGAAAATATAGTTTTGAGATCTAGTCATTCAATCAAGGCTTTGCAAACTGGACTTTGCATTGATTAATTGCATTAGTTAAGTATCTATATTTAGGATGTTTAAGAAGTTTTTACCATGAAGTTATTTTCTATTTGATCCAGAAAAACAATTAGTCGGAAATGAGGTTTTTATGTGTGACGAAAACTCCTGCTCCAGTGTGTTCGTTTGTCCAGGATTTTCAGATGGGATCAACCATTTGTTGATTAGGCATGTAGTAGTAAAGCATGAGGGTCCCAGACAACGGTCGACTAATGCATTCACCCTCCGATTCCATCGCGTCCTGCTTTGAAATATCACTTGGAACGAAGGGTCTCGTACGAAAGAAGTGAACTGTCAAGTTTTCCAGGAGTTTGAGCGTCGTGACAACTGCAAGGAACACAGCTGTTACGTTGAGTGAGGTATAGGTGACTGCAGTAAGACAATCGGTCATCAAGGCAAACATTTCTATCAGGTAGTTCAAAGGTTTAATCAAACCATTTTCATGAAATAAATAAAATCTTTCAAACTGTCCTTTTAAAACCTAGTCATTTATCACTGAGCAAAGGGCTACATTCTGATTAATTTCAATTTATTTACAAAGCATACTGTATCTTTTGAGACTATTGACTAGATACCAGAGATCATACATCACAATCCAGAAAAAAATTAATCAATTAAATTAGAATTCTTTGCTTCTAGCACCTAATTGATTAGCATTAGAATTAGTTCTACAGTTTGTTCAATTGAAAGATCATTAGCATTAGCTGATTTCTAATCAATTAGAATGACAATTAGATGTAGACAATGTTCGACTAATACAGTTGACACACCGATTCAAAACAGTTTTAAAATGAAATATTAATATCAGCAGTAATTGCATGCAGCTGAAAGAAGTTGAAATGGCTGGCATTTCCAGGAGTTTGAGCAATCGTGAAAACTGCTTAATCTATCAGCTGTAAGTTTTGAGTGCTAGGTATAGGTGATCATCTCAGCGTTATACAATGAGTCATCGTTTCAACATTATTCTCAGGTAGTTCGGATGGTTTTGTAAACCAATTAAAAATAATTAGAATTAAAGAAAATTCTAATTGATTTAAAACCTAGTCTGATTTACAATTGATTACAATTAGAATTCTGGTCATCTAAATCGATTAGCAAATCAATACTGTATAATTGATTAATTACCCATCTGACTAGATACAAGACTTCAAAACACTAGGCAATCATTTATTGGCATGTAAAGAAATTGTTTGAATGTTTGGTTTTCACACAGGCTTATTTAGCCTCCTAAACCACTTAAAATCACATTATTATTATTATTATTATTATTATTATTATTATTATTATTATTATTATTATTATTATTATCATCATTATTATTATCATTATTATCATTATTATCTTTTATCATTTTCAGTGCTCTGAGCAGAAACACTTTTGAATTGATTGATGCCCTAGCACACAAAATACAAAGACAAAATGTGTTCCACTGAATTCAGTAACATACAAAATAAAGCCACTTTCTTGTCTATAAACAACCAGTGTTTGGTATTCAAAAAGGCATTTGGGGGAAGTCGGAGCAATAGTTATGACAATGAATATAGAGCTCTATGGTAACCCGCCTCACGACTTCATGGATACACTGACCTTTGCCTGGCTGACAGTTCACCTGGCCAATGACTATTCTTCAAGAAAGACTAGGCACACCTGAATAAGCAGCTGCTACTGTACTACTACTTTCCAAAGCGCTATATAAATTCACGAGACTTACTTACTTATTTACGTAGTGGAGGTTCAGTCATAACCAATGAAGCACATCGCACTGAAGTTGGCTTTGCTAAATTAATTAATCAAAGACCATTGATGAGTTGAACTTACACAAATTTGCTTGCAGATGCATAGGCAGGAAGTTGCAAGGCGTCACTGGGAATTTTCCAATCAAAATAACTAAGAATATGACTTGGAATGGTGCACGTGGTGTTGGGTGCATAGCTCCTGGCCTGGAAGCACAGGCCGAGGAGGTTTTCCTTAAAACCTAAGCCAATACAAATACATTATTGTTTATCATCATTAGTAATAAAGATCATTAGAGGCCATCATTGATTTTTTGCCTATTACTTTTCCAATAGTCATCAGGTTATGAGAGGCGTAGCAGCTACATGGACAACCTGGCCAAATGCCGAGGGCCCATCGCCCCCCGACCTGCAAAGGGCCCCCGACAGTCACCCGACCCTCTAATAGGGTCCAGTTTGCCCAGGACCGCATCTCCACACCTGGAATTTACGTTTGATAAGAGATCGCTAAAGTAGCAGAAAGGGTCCCCTGCCAGTTTTTCGCCAAGGGCCCCCCGAGCATATTGCTACGCCACTGCAGGTTATATAATCCACAACCAGACAAATCAATAGAAAAAGTGACGGTCTTTGTGGAAAAGTACTGGATCCAATGAATGATGATTTCAGAAGGAGTATGGTGGAAGGCATTGAGTGTTGGACATTAGACAAGACCTGCCATGGAGAGGAATACTGAAGGTTAGGTCAGAAAACAAGCCATTGTCATTTGCACTCATAAACATGCCTCTTCATATAAAGTTGTTTAACAAACATATGGTAAATGTTTCAACATAAATGAAAACAGATTTTCTAATCCCACAGCATCTATTGGAGGCAAGGGCTACCATCATATAGGGGTATCCAGTGTTTACCAACAAGGTCCGGTTGCTACGCCCACTGGTGGGCAGAAACCATAGAAACCATTGTTGTCTATTAATAGACGCCAATGGCAGAAGCAGATTTCTTGCTGGTGGGCGTAGATCAGTGACCATAGAGATTGTTCTGGATACTCCTATACAATGTGTATCTCTGAAGCAGTGGTTCTCACACAGGGCAGTCCCTACTGAACCACTTTAAACCTTGTTATTATTATTATTATTATTATTATTATTATTATTATTATTATTATTATTATTATTATTATTAAGCCACTTACTGTGTTGAAAATACTTTATGGCCCTTTCTAATTGTGAAAGTTGCAACATCATGTCCTTGTAATACAGCGTCAAGATCGAGTGGCCGCCATTTTCGTTTCCTGTACTAAGATCCAATTCCAACAACCTTGCCATTTCTGTCCATTTCGATTTTGACCAAAGAAAGAAAACGAAAACAAGCGGCAAACTCTGTCTCGCTAAGCAATCGACCAACCGTTCGACGAAACATAACAGGAGGACCGCAACAGATGCGCTGAATAACCTTAGAAACCCATCCGTCTGATGAAATCTTTTAACCAAACAGCACATTATACCGAGCCGCGGCCGACATGTCTCGTTTGCTCGACTCGGAGGGTTCGTAGCTTCGGGAACAACGCAGTTTTTATACGCCAATTGGCAGTAGATCTGTTCCGGATCCTGACCCACGGCACGCGAGCACACGTCCGACTCGACAGGGTGACGTTTTTCTCGTCGCCAGATATAACAACCGTCTTTAGTTCCGTCCCGGCCGAGTTTCAAGTCGTTCGGAACTGTACTATCGTTTCCAACTAGAGAGTCTTTCTTGCCAATGCTAGCGTGATTTATATTGCTCACCTGCAAGACAAAGCAATTACTAGAAGCTGGTTCACTCAAAAGCACCTGTCCACCGTCAGCTCTGATTTTTCTTAAAACAATGAAGAGGTTCGTGATGCGATGAACCAGCAGAAAGATATCCACGACTGACATAACAACCTGGACAAATGTCCATTCGAAACTCTGCAAATTGAAACAAGGTGTCTGCATTTCTTGTTCAGTGGCAAATGACCGAGCGTGAGCAAAATCGAGAATTTCGTCTGCATTCTGCGAAGCTATCTCCCGGTAGACGATTTATCGTTCAACAGCATGGAGCGAGCTCTGTGATCGGAGAGTACCGATATAAATCGCGTCGTATTTAGGTGATAAGGTAGAACGTGTTGCCGTGTTGGTTTAGAAGTCGAACATGTCGTGAAAGTGATTCCAGTAAAAGTCAAGCTTTGGAAAATCTCATCATATCTGAAATTTCAACATAACCCATTAACTTTTCATTTTTAAAAAACTCAGCAAAACAGTTACGCAAAGAACATTAGCAGCGTTTTGAACTTATCCTAACCATACTTTTTCTCACATTTCCTAACTGTTCCCATTTGCAATGTGTTAAAGCATTTGGCAAGTAAGTAACTGCAATAGAGATAATGACAAATCTGTATCTGTCAGGTGTGGCAGCACTGAAGATAACATTTGATGATGATGAAGATGATGATGGTGACTATGACGACTATGACGATGATGAGGATGATGGTGATGATGAGGATGACGATGATGATGAATATGATGATGAGGAGGATGATGATGACAATGTCAGTGATTAAGCAGATATTCATATAACTGACCATAGGCAGAAAATACTTAATGTAGTGATTTTAAAACTACACTAAACAGCATCGTTGTGTACCTTTTGCGCATCAAAGCGTACAAATACAGCGCAGATTCGACCCTGTGAGCACTTAGGAACTCCACAAACGCAGCCTTTTCACGCGACTTTCCAGCTGCGGAGACTCCAATCGAGTCCCTCGGGAGCGGGTTCCGACGGAAACTGCGCCGTCGAACGATTGAACAAAACCTGAGGAAAGACGAACCAAGAGTTCCCATACAACGCATCCGAGTATTCCCCGTAATGTTTCATTTTCGGTTGAAGTCGCTTCTCGACAATGCGTTGATATTCCTCACGCAGATCACCCAGCTGACGATGATAGACAGAAAGCGTCAGGTTCAGCGCGTTGCCGAAAACGGTCGTGAATGAGGTTCCGCTCGAAACGAGACTTTCCAGGACTTCCGCTTTCCTAACATCCCGCACCTTGAAAAGCAACATCTCCAGAAGTTCTCCCTTGTAAACGTCACACGCTTTCCTAGCTGACCGCGCAAGTTTCGCCTGTCGCGACGTTTCTTTTCTGTGGTAATCTTCTGCGGCAGTGGATACGTTCAACGATCGCTCTGCGTGGAAGTCTCGACATCGACTGAAGATCAGAAACGCTTCTGTGCAGTCGGGAATATAGAACCTCATTACAACACTGAATGTTGTAAAAGTAAACAGAAAACTGTAAAGTATTCGAGCGACTACAAGAATAACGTAGACAGGGTGGAGCCAAGGCAATACAAGATGACCGAAAGGTTTCGCTTTAAGATGTTTTTCAACAGTTTTATCCGGCGGAATAGGATCGCGGAAATTAACGGACAAAGAATTCTGCGTCCTCTTCGTCACCTCGAAGTAAATCCTCAGAACGCAATAGATTCCGATGACGAGAAGTAAAACTAAGAGACTGTACGCTGGAAACAGACTTCCGGTATTTTCTAATTTAGCTTCACGAAGGTCTTCGCTCCGAAAACCGACGTTCGAGTCCTTCCAAAAGTGAGTCAAGAACGCTCTGAACGTTTTCTTGGCGTCGAACAAGACGACGTCAAATGTCTTATCCTGTCTAACGCCCCAAGTTGGTACGCTGAATGTCACCTGGAAATCCAGAGGACAAGGAACTATAAGGTCGTAGTTGAAGAGTTCTTCTTGCTCAATGAAGTCATTGATTGTTACAGAAATGTATCCTGGACAATCACTCATCGTTCCTACGCAAAGAAAGATAAATGTAAAGCACTAATATCAATAAAATTCATACAGACCAGTCTTGCACTTGCAATGTACAGCAAAACCTCATGTGTTCATACAGTGCTATTAAGAATAGTTCCATAGCAGCTGCTTTTTTCAAGACAAGCAAAAAAATACAATACTTTATTAAAGGTTGGTTTGTGAAATATGCAACCATTTGTCGTCCAAACATGAAATTAGTTAAATCACTTAAATAATTACTTAAATAACTTAAATTTACTTGCTTAAATTACTCAAATTATTTAGTTAATTACTTACCTACGTCTTAATTACTTATTTACTTAAAATACCTGAATTACTTAAATTACTTAAATTAGTTACTGAAACGTGGCTACTATTAGGAACGGGTGGATATAAGCAGAGGTCTGTAGCTACCCGAAATATTTATCTGCCAAAGTCTTTCATCTCTGCTTAAGGTCAAAGAGGTCAGCAGTTGAACGTCTGTCACGACAAGTGAAGCCGAACTGTTTCCTGAACCACCAGCTCAATATCGAAATGTTCGCTACAAAAATCAGTCAACTGCAGACCATGAAACAAGCCAACAGCAATAATAATTATAATATTATTTGACAAGACAATATAACAATGCACATAGTTTACCATTGACTTTGCCAAAACAATTTACCTAAACAATAATCCATCATGCAGAATTTCTGGAAAAATCATCCATGGCCAGGCCCGTACGAAGTGGGGGTGCAGGGGGTGCAACTGCACCCCCTGGAAATGCAACGGTTGTAGTAGTAGTAGTAGTAGTAGTAGTAGTAGTAGTAGTAGTAGTAGTAGTAGTAGTAGTAGTAGTAGTAGTAGTAGTAGTAGTAGTAGTAGTAGTAGTGGTAGTAGTAGTAGTAGTAGTGTAGTAGCGGTAGCAGCTGCAGTAGTACAGTAGTAGTGTACAACGCAAATGTAGGGGTGCAGTGCACCCCCTGGAAAGAAGATGGTCTGCACCCCCTGTAGCCTTAAAAAGTGTGCAAATGACCTTTTTTTGCTTGTCAAGGTGTTTTTAGGGTGAAATTGGGCGTTGACAACCTTTTTTAAAATTTTTGCTTGTCAAGGCATTTTTGGTGTCGACAACACCTTTTTATGCTTGTCAAGGATTTGAAAGAGAAAACTTTTATACTTGGAGAAAATCTGCACCCCCTGACAAAAATTAGTTCCGACACCACTGTCCATGGCTAATGATCAACTTACCGTAAGCCTAATAATTAATTTGTCTGGCCTTCCACAACACTCCTTTGCACACTTCAGGATAAAATTATCAAGGCAAGACAACGTACTGCTAGTTTAATAACCCCTTAACTGGGGACCCCGGATATATCCGTTCATTTTACATTGAGTTATTACAGTTAAATACCCAGTTAAGGGGTTAAATTTAATTCGAAAAAGTTCGCGGCGACACCGAAGTAGACACATGAGGTAACCTGGAATGATCAGTTTGATTTGAGGAAAATAACCTGGAATGATTTTCAGTTTGATACCCAGTTAAGGGGTTAATTAATTCGAAAAAGTTCGCGGCGACACCGAAGTAGACATATGAGGTAACCTGGAATGATCAGTTTGATTTGAGGCTGCTTCTGCAGGGACTTTATCCTGTACTCGTAATGCTCCTTAGCGTTGTACAGCGTCGTCACCTTGACCGGTTGCGTCTGAATGCCGTCAGACTTCTGCATCCTCGCGGCCGCCGGACGGAAGGCCTGGACGTCCTTGCGGCACCCGCTGTCCTTCACCCACGTCGACGTGCTGTAACTGAACGGCCTCGCGAACTGGACGGTCACGACGAACGCATTGCCCAGCATCATCATGTGCGGAACTATCCGCTTCGCTCCGGCGTCGGGCTTCGTCCTCGCGCCGTACACCGAGTGGTTCCACTGTCCGTTCGCGCCGTGGCCGGACAGGATCAGCTCTTCGTCCGGTTCGATTCCGAGGTTGTGTTCCACCGACAGGAACTCTTTCTGGTACTGGGCGCTGCAGAGCGCACTCGACGACTTCCCCGCGCAGACCGTCGTCTTGTATCGCGGACTGTGAATGTCCGTGCCGGGAATGATGATGTCGAACCACAACTGATAGAGGAAATCTGGCTTCTTTCGGCGCAGGTGACACCGAAATTCATTCTTCAAACTTATAAACACCGGCTGAAGCGTGAACCGGTAAGCATCGCCTGAACGGAAACCATTTTGGAATAAAATAAACGGCACGATTAGGACGGATCGGAAGAAAATCTCAACATATCAGAATTCCCCGTTGTTGTCATCAGTTGCAGAATGATTGAAAAATATTGGATCTGATACAATCAACTGATAAATAAACTGGATGTTCATTAACATTTTCAAGACCAACTTTTAAAGTGGAAATATCTGCTGATGTTTTTAGTTTCATCTTCAAAATGTCTTCTTAAAAGTTTATTTTAAAATCTGCACATCTAGTTCTGACCTGCGCACACCTGCATCTTTTAGAATGAAATATCCAAATACACGAGTATTGCATGAACGAATACTGGATGCACATTATCTTAATACATGGCATTCATCATATCAATGATTTTTATAAAAATGCACAACTGGTTACAGTATCAATGGTCTTTAGTATCACATATCAAACTAGCCACAGGTCATCACAAGCAGGGCGCGATTTGCGAGGGGGAAGGGAGAAATCTCCCCCCCCCCCACTGCCAAACTGCATCCCCCTACTGCTACATCCCCACCACCAGTGGCATCCCCAACTTTGGAAAAAGTTGGCACCTTTTTTTTTTTTTTGCTTGTCAGGTAAGACCATTTCCCAACCCACCACTACATCCTCCACTGCTATATTTCCATCCCCCCAAGCTCGACATATCCCCCCCCCACTGCTCCAGGACACAAATCGCACCCTGATCACAAGTACCAAACTAAGAACCATTTTGAAAGGATACTTTAGAAATATACAGGCAAGTACTGAGTACATCTCCTACCCATGGCACACTGGACTGGAACATCAGTACACCCTCTGCCCATGGCCAATCTGCATTCGGCAGTTGCAAGGCAATCGATCTGACAACATTTGTCATCGATTGCTTCTAAACCAACAAAAAACCACAGGTCTGGTGAAAACAAAGTCGGATATGCAAGTTATTTTGCGCAATTAATGCACGACATCTTGGTTTTCTTATTCCAGAAAATTTGAGCCAATTATGCTGATGATATCGAAGGATAAAACCTACCGTTGACGGTAGCGCAGTGATCTTGCTCGAGGCACTGTTCACACGCAAATGACGCTTGTTTGCACACTTTCGACGGAAACGTCACGATGCGGACATCAGAGGAGTAACGTTGAAGAGGTCCCTCAAGAGGGCGCTGTTCTCCGTACAGACGATGCTGTTCGAAGCGGAAGGAAGATTCTCGGGAAAGCTTCCCTTCAGAAAATCACAAAAATACAATTCCAAAGTGACAATAACACTTTACCGAAGCAAAGGACAGTGACTTAACTTCACTTAAGCAAATTGGACAGCCGGAAAACAAGAAGCCTGCCGGTCGATTACCAACACTGCCAACAACAGCATTGCGACTCAAAAACAAACTGTTTGAGTCCTAAGTGACCATGGAATGGTTACATCCGCTGAATAAAAATTTATAACGTTGATAATTAAATAAATAATTAAATAATTAATTAATTACACATATGAAAGAAACGATAAATATCTAAAATTGAAGTATTTATTGATATTTGTTAGATTCAAAAGACAAGCATTTAAGAATAACATTATTGATGACCGCTTTGTCTATGAGAACTGGCAGGCCTACTATAGAAATAAATGTTCATCTACTACAACTACTACCACCACCACCATCACCGCTGCCACCACTACTACTGTACTACTGCAACTGCTACTACTACTACTGCTGCTGCTGCTGCTGCTGCTGCTGCTGCTACTACTACTACTACTACTACTACTACTACTACTACTACTACTACTACTACTACTACTACTATCACTACTACTACTACTACTACCCCTACTATCACTACCACCACTACCACTACCACACCACTACCACTACCACTACTACTACTACTACTACTACTACTACTACTACTATTACACAACAACTGCTACTACTAATACAACCTACTACCACCTAAATATCTACCGTACTTTCCTCTGCAAGTGAACAGAAAACTATAATTTTCTTTCGCTATGATCAAACAGGGCATTATTTAAGAGTTTTGGACAGTCACAAACCATTTCTTGGCAAGGGTCGTTGAGTGAGCGATTAATGAAGTTTTCTCTAGGGAAGACACCTTCCGGACAGAGTCCGAGACCGAACATGTCCCGAGTGCAGGGCACCAGAGACGCCTTGGTTGCGCGGTCTTTGGCTATTTCGAGCGTCAAGCTGTAGTAGTCGGCGATCGGATGTCTGAAATGTTACGGCCGATTGAAATGAATAGAGCTGAAATAAGTCTGTGCAAATTTTTGTTTTTGATGAACATGATTTCTAGCAGCTATTTAACGTTATTTATATTATAGATAAATATCAAAGAAGACTTCGAAAGATATCAAATGACAATAGATGGAATGAGATTAACAATGGAAAAAGATAATTTATGGAAAAGTTTTGTGTCTAGCTATTGCCGCTAATGAGCTGGCATAAATCAACTATGATGATGATGATGATGATTTAATGTTATTTGCATAAAAAAGACTGCAGATTCTCCCTTGGCCAGCACTTCCAAACTAGCATTTACCGATATACCTTTCTTTC
>CM030870.1:8599619-8644619 GCA_018105865.1 Metaphire vulgaris | reverse complement strand
TGCATTTTCATGCAACAACAGCTATGGACAAACATGCCTTACTTAGTGGGAATTTCTTATATAAAAATTTCAGTCATGGAGAATTTGACCATATTAACAAACATCACTGCAAAACTCAATTACAATCCAACGCCACAGAAATTGCATGGAACATTGCCTGCACATCATCCCCAACGTGATTGCTGTACTGTAAAAACCCCTCACATAATAAGAACAACATATCAGAGCAAATAATTACACAATCTTTACACATACAGTGAAACCCGCTTAATTGCATAGGTGCCGTGCAAGCCTTGCTTATGCGATTAACAGGGCTATGCGAATAACCGGGACGTCTGATACGCAGAACACTGGTTCGGGTTTTTGTGTTGTTATGCGATTATGCGGGTTATGCAATTAAGCGGTATGCGATTACGTGGGATCCACTGTATCGATGAAGCCACGCTGTACGTCTAGTAACAAATCCTGTAAAGAAACTCGGGTGACTTACGGGAGCATTTGCCATCTTGACTGAGGTAGTGGCCGTGAGGACATGAGCATGTGTAGGAACCGTTTGTATTGTTGCAAGCGGCATCCAGCGGACAGTTGTACAAACCATCCTGGCATTCATCAAGATCTAAAACCGAACCGGAAGACAAGGGCGTAGCGACGGGGTGGGGGGTATATCTGTATACAGTGAAACTCGCTTAATTGCATAGGTGCCGTGCAAGCCTTGTTTATGCGATTAACTGGGCTATGCAAATAGCCGGGACGTCTGATACACAAAACACTGGTTCGGGTTTTTATGTTGGTATGCGATTATGCGGGTTACTCAATTAAGCGGTATACGATTAAGTGGGATCAACTGTATATATATATATAAATATATATATATATATATATACACACCCTCCAAAATCAGTCTACCTTAAAGTTTTTTATGTGATTTACATGTGGTTATATGGTTTATGTGGGATGTAGTTCAGATTTATACCCACCCAAAATATCTATACCCTCCCAAATCAAATTCCTGGCTACGCCCCTGCCGGAAGAGTGAGAATTCCAAAAGCGATCGAGCAGACGAGGAGCGCAAGAAAACTCAAGAGGAGTGCAATTAAGTGCAGTCTGCGGTCTGTTAACTGACAACAAGGCACTTGAACTGTGAGGCCTCTAAATGAGATTGATGACTCGCTAGAAAGCGAATCGAACTCAAACGGCGCCAGATAAATCCAAATAAATGCCTTACAATAATTACAAACATCTTTCTATTTGTCTGTCTGTCTGCCTGTCTCTTCACTGGAACAGTGCCTATGGTCCCAGGGATTCAATAAAAGTCTCGCCTTCTGGATAATTAAATATATTCGTACTGGAATGCATCTTCGTGACGCATACGTCATCGGATGACGTCATTGGTAAAATGACATGACGTCATCTCGCAGCGTATGAAACCTCGTTACCATTTGTAGACTGGTCCTATGTAAAGCCTTTATATCGAAAAATAAGAATATTACAAAACACAGTAACGTTACGTCCGATGGTAGTAATCTACATTTACGAACGATAATTACAAGTAACAGATTGTAAACTCGACTAAACAGATTCCTGCAACTCGAGAGACCATCGCATTGATTTCCCACCAGCGCAAGGCATCAACTCGAAATGAAATTAGCGCAGTCGCCGGTGAATTGAATGGCTTAAAAGCAACGCCATAGACAGACAGACAAGCGTTGTCATTCTATTGTCAATCAGAAACGCTGAGCTGCGATACGAACGCCAATCCGTTATAGTCGGAATAGTTTCAGAATGGCACGAAGAGAAGAAAACGTTGAAAAGCAATCCATCATATCGAACACCCAGCGACACAGGATATCAATTAATATGAATAATGGCGTAAGAAACTGGATCGATAATTTAATAATGGCACACACACACACACACACACACACACACACACCAGTGCTACTACACTAGGACTCAGAAAGACGCAGACATATTGACAGCGGGCACAAAAATTGAACTCCAAGCACTTAATATCAACGTCACCGGATAACAATTTCTCCACCAAATAGCACCAACTGTCACAATAAGAAGCCTCAAAACTTCATTAATATGCAGTTCGTAATAAACTTGCAGAAAATAATGAAAACAGTATTGCTATTAAATTATTAATATAATACGCCACTAATATAAGTCTTATATTAATGATGATGATAATGATAATAATGATAATAATGATAATAATAATAATTATAATAATAAAATAATAATAATAATATTTATTATTATTATTATTATTCACGACAATTTATATAGCGCAGTAACATAACTGGAGCTAAAGTCAAGAGCACTTTACAAAGGAATCACTTATAAGATATGTTAAATTATTAATTATTATTATTATTATTATTATTATTATTATTATTATTATTATTATTATGCTATAACTAATATATTAATACATATTCTACAGCTACTACTAAATGTACTGCACGCACACACACACACACACACACGCAGTGGGTTTCTTACCAGCACAGAGACCATTCACTAGAATGTATCCCCGTTGACAGACACAGTCCATTGTAGCTGCATCACATCCAGACAAACCCTGTCCCATGAGTTCTTCATTGCAGACGGAACTAGGGTCACAGAGTTTCAGATCAGTCGCAACCACTTCATTCAAATCTACGAAGGAAGAAGATAACCAAACAACCGCTCAACAAAGAAACAAGGACAGAGGTTAGAACACATTGTGGCATGAATCTATGTTGCAGATAATAATAATGATAATAATAATAATAATAATAATAAAATATTACAAATAATAATAATAACTGTAATAATAATAAATAATAATAATAAAAAAATAAAAAAATAATAATAATAATAATAATGATGATGATGATGATGATGATGATGATGATGATGATGACAATAATAATAGTAATAATGATGACGATGATGGTGGTGTTGATATCAATAATTTTAATAACAACAATAATAATAATCGCCATCTTCTGTCCACCATTGACATGTTAGCGTTGTCAAAGCGCTTTTGATTTTGGTACTTAATCATGTTACAGCGCTATATAAATTGTCTTAGTAATAATAGTAATAATAATCTATCAATCATCATCAGGTTCAGGGAATAATCAATAACTATATGCATCTTCAAAATATATGCACAGATAACCTACGAGACAAATGTTTAAATAACCCCAATATAGCGGACTGGCACCCTATGGAAACGACTAATACATCAGTTACGGTACATGAACAATGTGTTTCAATTTCAAAATTCGTACTAACAAGAGACAGTCTCAAGAATAAAACTGTATGAGGAAAAACACTGGGAAGAAGATGATGAAGAAGAGGATGAAAAGGAGGATGGGAGGCTAGAGCAGTGGATAACTTGAATAGACAATATCAAAGTGTGCATGGACTAGATAGAATCAGCAATTAAATTGATAAGCGAGAGAGAAAATGGGGGAAAATAGTCCACAATGCAGACAAAAACAGTCAGAACAGGAAGATATAGCATTACTACCACTACTACTCCTACTACTACTACTACTACTACTACTACTACTACTACTACTACTACTACTACTACTACTACTACTACTACTACTACCATCACTACTAGACATGTACATAGAGTATCCAGCAACACAAACACAGTTGTGCATAACCATACATTTTCTGATGACTAGCTAAGATCTCAGAGTGCGTAGTACAAGCGGAAAACTGATAAGAGTCAACGTTGTATTCCAGAGAGAGAAGATGACCATGCAACTCAACTATTAATTCATGTTGGCTTCATGCTGGCTATTAATTCATGTTGGCTATTAATTCATGTTGGCTATTAATTCCTGCTGGCTATTAATTCATGTTGGCTATTAATTCATGTTGGCTATTAATTCATGTTATTTACCATAGATTTTAATTTGTGTCCCGTTTGGTTTCTCCGACGACCTGAGAAATACTTCATTTTTGTGCCTGATGTTGAAAAACAACTCAACTGAGTCTGCAACAACAACAACAACAACAACAACAACAACAACAACACAAAACTAATGAATGTCACCAAATTCCAAACTGTCGAGATCACTGTTTGGCCAAAACTGGGCTTCCACAATTCTATTTATAGAAACAAATCTAACATTTTGTCAAGAGATTGATTCTTTAATACAGGTTCTTATTATTGCACAACAAAGACTGATGTGTTCTCTCGTTCTAAAAAACGCGTGAAAGTCGCTGCACAGTTTCAACTCCCAGACGAGAACCGACGGGTTAATACAGTGAAACCCGCTTAGTTGCATAGGTGCCGTGCAAGCCTTGCTTATGCGATTAACTGGGCTATGCGAATAGCCGGGGACGTCTGATAATTAACTGTACGCACAAAACACTGGTTCGGGTTTTACGTTGCTATGCGATTATGCGGGTTATGCAATTAGGCGGTATGCGATTGAGTGGGAGCCACTGTATCTCCAGCTTTTATCCTGGGCAACAACTGACATCGCTTTGAATAAATCCGTCGTTGCCGTAGCATTTCTGAGTGTGCGTCTCAGCACGACAGCACCATCGACATTGAACTTGCAGACGCGGCAACACTCCGGTCTCTGTGGCGCGACATCGATCAAGCGCACTCGAAGGCACCGCGCCCAGTTACGACGTCATCCCATGCGGTTGACATGATGGCACGACCACCACCCCCCCCTGTGTGCGCTGTCTCCGCGTTACAAATCGAAAAAGCAGCGGAAATCTGTATCGGCGATCGAGCCAGTCCCCGTAAATTCAGATCTACCGATCTCTCCGGACAGAAACAGTTTGTCGTAATTAAATTAACATTCGTGAAACACGGCGAGAGAAAACCGCCGCTGTCCTCGATGTCTTATTCGCGCAGCGTCCAAGGCAAAAAGTCTTTACATCCGAACGCGAAACTAACAAGATATATTTCCAAATCCTAAAACAGTGCAATTTGATTTTTTATTCCTCGCGTTCAATTAATCACAACTGCCATCTGGTGATTAAAATCATTCTGTACGACTTTAACCAATGTAAGGACTATTGTTACAGCAGCTGCATAGATATGCAAAAACTTCCAGCGGAGTGATGAAACATTCGAATTAGAATAAGATTTTCTTGATGTTCCATCATGATTGTGTAAAATCGTGCAAGGACTGTCAATACTGTCTGTCTCAATTTTATTCTATATACAAGTGCTGGAAATGTGACACTTCTCAGCCATTTCAAGCGGCACACTATAATGTACACAGTATTTCAAAAATCTACTCTCCATCGTAAAAACATTTCAAAAGATTACAAAGTTTTGACACAAAGCACCTATTGCATAATTCTGATTATCTCCTTTATATGAACCAATCAATCAGTCAATCAAATCTATATCAATCAATCAATCAATCAATCAATCAATCAATCAATCAATCAAATCTATTGTAGAAAATAAATAATGAATACAGCATCATAATAATAATAGAAAAATAATAATAATAATAATAATAATAATAATAATAATAATAATAATAATAATAATAATAATATTAATATTAATAATAATAGAATGGTGACGATGAAGAGGGCAGTCTGATTGGCAGGGGCTTCATTCACAGATCAATGGGCCAAACAGGAACAGTTGATGTTAAAGGATTAGGATACTAAAAGGGAGAAGCAGGAGGAGAAGCAATTCCTGTCCAAAGAATGCATTCCCTATGAATCAATATACCACGATAAAATACCGTATACACAAGTAAAAAAAGATAATGCGTTTCCCCCATGAGCTTCTGTTCTCACCTAAATGCACAGTCGATGGAACATGGAAGACAACATCCACCGCTTCTTCGATCCCGCAGGCTCCGAAAACCGCGACCGAAACAAAACCCATCAGACAGACGACCAGCAGCGTCACCTTGCGTCCAATTAACGAACCACTCTGCCTTCGGTCGGCGGCCCCCTCCGCGAAGAAGTCCCGGCGCCAGTGTCGCGACCGAGTCCCGGAACGCCCCGCGACCGCTCGCAGACACACTGGAAAACAACAAGAATCGCTCCTTTTCAATTCTAAAACCAGCAGCGGCGCACACACAGAAGCTGAGCAGGGAAACAACTGCTAGAGGCCAAAATTAATTCCGGTGAGACAGCCATTCAATGCTTCCTTAAAAAACTTCAATTGAAATTCATTAATTCTGTAAAAGAAAATTTAAAAAAACGATTCTTCATACATTGTCCGTAAGTCTTTTCTTATATAACATCCACGTACAACATAACCTGCACATCTTCACAGTTCATACAGTACAGTCGTCGATGACTTTTTGCTGGAAAATGTCGATGTGCCTCCCCCCCTATTCTACAACCAATGTTTATTCTAGCCACCTTGACATTGGGGGATTTTGAAATGTTTTGGGGACAAGGTCTGAGTCTTCACACTTTTGGAGGATTTCCATCCCCAGCCAATATATAAATTTTTTGGAGAATTTTAAAACTTTGGAAGAGGGGGAAGTCCACTCCCCCAGAGAAGGCCTAGAATAAACACTGTCTTCAATCCTAGCCACGCCGCTGATAGTCAAAATCATTGCCTTGAGTCAAAATAAAAAACGCCATGGCCTGTCGATGTTTCAAATGTCAACTAACTTTTATCACAGACGCGAAAAGTTACCTAACGATACCACGTATGAATAGCATCATCATCATCAGCAGCAGCAGCAGCAGCAGCAATCAGATTCATTCAACACGGCGCTTTAGTTAATTGAGGTTGGCCGTGCAAGTAGCATATAGACTCGCAGGGGTGCACAACGTTTTAACCCCTTAACTGGGGATCCTGGATATATCCGTCCATTTTACATTGAGTTACAGCTAAATACACGGTTAAGGGGTTAAGGACGAAGGGCCACATTTTTCGGTTCCGAGACTCCGCGGGCCACGTGCGCTTTTTACAATGCAGAAGTGGTGCGTTGACAGTAACCGTTTGCGCGACGGCTCAACCAGTTTAATGAGTTACAGATTTATTCCCCAGTTAAGGGGTTAATAGCAATATTTAACATGGCTACAGTGGCGGCTCCACCAGGGGGGCAGGGGGGCCTGTGCCGCCCCCCATTGACTGCCTGGCCCCCCAGTGCCCCCCCAGTTGGGACCCTATACTTAATGCTACATACATTAAACAACAAATGGTTGGCCCCCATGATTAGAAGCTGCCCCCCCAACGGCCCCCCACTTGCCAAATCCTAGAGCCGCCACTGCATGGCTATGGATAAAATTTAATTCGACAGGACTAATGGGATTAATAGAATCTCTGATGAATACAATAAATCCAGTAGAACACACCTGAAATTGAAATGATTGGTAATTTAAATGTAGAATTACAGGTTAAGGTCTTGTTAATCAAAAAAATACTATGACCATGTTCAATAATTATTAATTCATAAAATTTAAAAACCAAAGAAGATCAATCGCCTTTTTTACCCAATGGAGTTGTTGAGACTGAACGTCTTCAACAATCTTAGGCTATTCATATTTTGTGGCAGTTCACTTGTTGCAACTTTCAAAACCGAGCACTCAACCTGAATCTTAGAACATTTTTGTTCAATTTCATTACAGAAAATGTTTGTTCATACAAGTAAGTGCTTCTAAATAGTTGCAAAGGCTTTAAGCTTAAAGTGACCCTGAAGGCTTTCTTGCTTTCAAATTAGCGCTACAGAAGGAGTCATTCGTTCCAAGGGTCTAAGTCGCCATCGATTCAAATTATAATTATTTATAGAAGAGACTTTAGCCTCTTACCATAGCATACCATATTACACAGATGTGAGAGAGCAGAGGACGAATTTTAGAATGCTTTGTTGAACTGCTAGCAGAAATTCGTGAATTTCTTAACACCAAGGGCACAATAATAATAATAATAAATAACAACAAGGTTTAAAGTGTAGCGCTAACATGAAACCAGGAAACCGTTGGGGCCACTTTAAAGCCTTCGGGGTCACTTTCCATTAAAATCCTGAAAACGTCCGCGGGCCACAAAAATTCGCCGGCGGGTCACCAGTGGCCTGCGGGCCACGGGGTGCACACCTTTATATATATATATATATATATATATATATATATATATATAGAGAGAGAGAGAGAGAGAGAGAGAGAGAGAGGAGAGGCTCTGTCTCGGCGATTTCCCCAGATGCTGCTGTCGTCCATTACTTTGAGTCTGTGATCAACGGGGTCTTTAGCCAACCGCAATGTCGTAGTACAGCTGTACTATCCTGTTAAAAAACGTCCATTGGGTTTCCTACGAAAAATTACCTAATCCACAGCCAGTCCCCTTCATCAGGGAACTCCCATAGCAGCTGACGATCACTTTCCTTGGCACAGTGGTTTTCCAAGCCTGTCCAGTGGCGGGCCAAATCTACTATTTTTGGTACTTAAGCGGGCCATAACATTCTCAAAAATATACAGATCAAATGATGACCATTTTTTGCTTGTCAGACTTATAGATGTTGTGTAATAACCTTAAATTTCCCTATTAACTGTCATTTTTTATTTGTTTGAACGTCAATACATTTTTAAAATTATGTTTAAAAATCTAAAATATTGAGGCTTCGCGGGCCACTTTATGAGCACTGGCGGGCCACAAGTAGTCCGCGGGTCGTGGTTTGGGAACCTGTGTCCTAGCATAATACTTGGATTCATTAATCCTACAACACGGCAGTGTTTAACCCCTTAACTGGGTATTTAACTGTAACTCAATGTAAAATGAACAGATATATCCGGAGACCCCAGTTAAGGGGTTAATCTAGACTACTGGGCTCCGAGGGCGAAACTGGCAAAGCCGGGAGGAAACTGACAAAGCCGGGGGGGAATTCTGCTAGGGGGCTGCTGTTAGTTAATGTAGTATGCCAAAATTTGAAATTTCCGGAGGGAAAAAGGGCAATTTTTCCCCGGAAATTGCCTAGATTAAACCCTGCAATGCGGTACTGCTGTGTCGTTCTAGATAGGACCCTCCTATGCTATGCTACTAAATAACAACCAATTTTCCTCACCTCCGTCTCAGCTAATACAGTCATTCCTGTAGAGGCTGTATAGTCTCGTAACAAGCGATTCTCTGTGGTGAAGATAAACAAGATACATTTTATCATGTTATGAACGTTACTTAACCTTCTCGATAAACTATTGCCACGGCGCCCACAGATTGGGGCAAGACGGGGCAATTGCCACCCTCTCTGGAAATGCAAATCTATTTCTGTAACTAACTATAATTTGGCTTTTGACCAATATTTTCACGTTAAAGCACTACTGATGCACAAAGTAAAATTGAGAAACTTAACTTTAGCTAATAACTATGAAATTAAATATCTCAAAAGCAATATTAACCGTGACCATTGTGTTTCTTTTCCCCCCCCGAGGAAAAATTGCTGTTGCGCCACTGACTATCACAATAAGTAATGCACTGTTTTAACAGTCTATGAGAAAGTGGCCATCACACAACTGCTGCAATATTTCTGCACAAATTTTCTCCGTCACTTTCTCCAAATCCATCAACAAACGCTTACACAATAAAAAAAACTGCAATTTAAAAAACCACATCAGCTATCACATAAAACATTCGTCGATTGACAAGTGAACCGCTTGACAGGCAGATCACAGCTCAACGAAACTAATGGGTAGCATACATGGGCGCCCGCAGAAATTTTTCCAGGAGGGGGCAAAACACAAGTTAACACAATGGTCACGGTTAATATTTTAGCAAGTTTTTTTCAAATTTCAATGTGAAATATTGTTATTTGCATTTTCCAGAGGGGAGGCATGTGCCCCCTTCTGGCCCCAATGTGCGGGCGCCCATGGTAGCACAGCATGAAATCCCTCTGCCAAATTCACCGGAGAGCAATGGGTTCATGACATTCAACCTACGTCGGTCACCGAAACAGCCTAAAGCTGTCTCCAATCATTAACTAGTCAGACGTGTACAGGATACAGGGCATTATATAACGGTGGAAAAAGGCAGGAATATGGACTTGTCCAATGTCCATGAATCATATTTGAAATGCCCAGAAGGCAGCATCCATTTTCCCGAAGATCTATTCGACGAGGATTCCGAGAATAATATATATATCTAGCAAATTTCGTGCTCTCGGAAATCAGAAAAAATGCCATCAGACCTGGCTTATACACTGTTGGAAATAAAACTACTGATTAGTGCACATAACTAGAACATGGCCAACATCTATACAAATAGCATTGGAACATCAAAATTCTGAAAATTAAGAGTTGTGGCAGTAAAGTGGCTCTCCATGTCTAAGTCTGCTCCTTTCATAGCAGCAGTCAACCCAAATATTCAACAAAACCAGTGGCGGCTCTAGGATTTGGCAAGTTGGAGGGCCGTTGGGGTGGCAACTTCTAATCATGGGGGGCCAACCATTTGTTGTTAGATATGTAGTATTAAGTATAGGGTCCCAACAGGGGCACTGGGGGCCACGAACTCAATAGGGGGCACGAGTCCCCCCGGCCTCCCCTGTGGAGCCGCCACTGAACAAAACTGGCCACTCTTATTAGCTGCCCCCTAAATTTCAACATCAAGGCACTACTGACCTCAAAATTTCTGATCGAGTAATGCCATAACTTTCAAAGTCAGTTATATATTGTAGAGTGGAAAAAACCACAAGCAGCTGTAATACAACTAGGTATATCGATTATGTCAACAGTCGCCCCTAGTTGATAAAAATCTCGCATTAATTTTTGCACAAATCCCACAACTGTTCCCATCCCCCGTGCCCTCGTGGGTGCGCCAATCATTATAGGAATCCTTCTTAACCCCTTAACTGGGCAACTATCTGCAACTCAATGTAAAATGGACGAGCGTGACTCGGGGCGCCCAGTTAGGGGTTAATCCATACCAGTGTTACTTGATGGTGCTGCACCTTGGTGCAAAGAAGGTGGCTGCATTGGTGATGATGATGATGACGCTGACGATGGCGGCGGCACGGGAATGGTGCTGTTGTTGGGTGATAGGTGGCGCCACTCATAAGCCACACAAACTGCAACGACGACAACGATGAGAAGAAAGAACACAGCGCCCAGACAGCCGTACAGCACGACGAAATTGGCCGAGTCATGGCGAGCGCTCTAAATGCCAAGTTAACCATTTAACAACTGAACAAAAACAATGAAAAACCGTCAAATCCAATGCTTAGGGGCCGTCCATAAAGTACGTCATGCTCCAAAGGAGGGGTCTAAGAAAGTGTGACAGCTTGCGATGGGGGGAGGGGTGTGAGGATTATAAACAAGATTCAACATATATGACATGCAGATCAGTCGAATGGCCATGGAGGGCGCCACAAGTCAAATATTGGGTGGGCCAACATGGCCTGTTTGAAATTGGACAATGCAAGGACTAGTGCTACAGTAGGCTATAGATATGCAAAAATTCAGAAGAGTGATGAAATGAATTAAAACCACATATTCTTGTGTCCTCATCTTTGCTGTGTCAAACCATACTAAAATTGTCAATATATTCTGTCTCAATTTTTTTCTAGAGCTTTCGAAATGCCACGAAAAATAATGAGCCATTTGAAACGACACTATACAAAGTCTTTCAGAAATCTATTCTCTGTCAAATGTCTAAAAATCAAGGTTTTATAGGCCTTAAGAGAAAAGGTTTTATTATAAAATTGATACCCTGTTTGAAATTGACAATGCTAGTGCTACAGTAGGCTATGGATATGCAAAAATTCAGAAGAGTGATGAAATGAATTAAAAGTCAGAATAGCTTAGTGATTTATGTAAAGAAACAGGGCAAATATAAGCCTTCCACCCTCTACTAAAGTAGGCAGAAATTGCTACGTATTAGAAAATTTTCTTCTATGACAATGGCTATATTTTGCATATATAGCCGTTAGAGATGCGGGTACAGCAAAATGCTTACCTATACCCGTGGAAAAACTTTTTTACCCTACCCTACCGTACCTTAGCGCTGTTTATACCGACCCGTATCCGTAAGCTTTATTTACCTTGTATAAGTAACCGACTTTGGTTGGAATTTGGAGTTTTTGATTTGGAATTTGGACTTTTATAGGTCCAGATTTACAGGTACTACAAGGACCTGTACATGGACCCGTGATATCCGTTCCTAGAGACTATAGAGAGGCAACAGTGAAATCGAAATTGGGATAACTATTCATTGTAAATAGCACGCATGTTTAGATTAGGACAGATCTAGTACTTAGGAACAGGAAATCAGTTTCAGTTGAATGGGCTTGTTGGTCCATTTAGTAGATATCATTTATCTATGAGCAGGCATTAGAGTTCAAGTTAAATAAGAAGAACTTTCTCGGTCAAAGAGTCATTGAGGACTGAAGATGTCAGATTACGTCATCTGTTTTTTCCAGTGACAAACTGAAGGCGATGTACAAGTTAACTAATAGTTTATTTTTCTAAAGCAGCATTGCTAATTTGCTTAGTAGTGAGAAATGAAAATATAATTTTTCGGGTAAAACGGGTATATTTTATATAAATACCTGTAAATTCGATATACCCTTACCCGTACCCGCGGGTTAGGGTATTACCGCGGGTACGGGTATACCCGCACATCCCTAATAGCCGTTATAGAACGTATTCTTTATACGCCCATAACTTTTGATTTCTTGGAAGCAGGAGGTAATGTGAATGGATTAATATTTTGGATATGGTATATTGATCAGTTTTTGCTGTAAATTCTAAAAATACCGTTCTTTAGACTTCTATTTCATTTGCATAGGATCATGGATAATTAGGATATTATATTATCCAAAAATTGGGATCATATGGTTAGGGATTATATATCCAAGAGTTTCTCTATTCCTGTCGCTGCATAATGCATAAGATATCTATCGTCGGCACATTGGTAGAATTCGCAAAACAGTTAAACGGCTTCCCTGATGCGGATCTCGGAGAACAAAAAGCCCCGAAGCCGTGAAGCTGTTGGACCATAAGTTAATTATTGAAGCACTGTCCCGTTCAACTGTACAGAGCTCTCTAAACATCAAAGCAGACGTTACAGCTTTGCGGTTGAAGGCGAAACAGCATTGGAAGAAGGCCGCGCTGCTGTAAGCAGTGCGGTCTTCTGCGAAATACTCTTGCAAATTTCATCAGCAACCGCCTTAACAGCATCTGGGTCTGCTCTTAATAAGACATTAACCCCTTAACTGGGGATCGGTTTTATATCCGTCCATTTTACATTGAGTTACAGTTAAATACACGGTTAAGGGGTTAACACCCATTCATTCACAAATGTCTGTGTCGTTTCCTGTACGAGGTTGCCCGTATCTCTCTGATGCCATGGGCGTCTGCTGAAATTTTTCCAGGGGTGCAAAGCAGGGTCTTGTGGCGGAAGAAATGAAAAAATTTTTCCAGGGGGGGTGCAAAACAATGTTTTGTGACGAAAGAAACAAGTAATTTTACTTTTTTCGTAACTCCACAATTTTTCCAGGGGGGTGCAATTGCACCCCTTGCACCTCCCTCCGGACGCCCGTGTCTGCTGCTTCCACATAAGCCACTGCATGGGCAGGACTGGTTCTGAAAAACACAGACATGGACATGCATGGTTTTGGCTAGAAATTTCTATGTTTATGGTGGGTTGGGTAAGAAAATAAGTCATGGTCTAAGAAACTGTAATGCATTACTGTGGCTTCGGCTGGGTTGGGTCAAGTAACCTTACTGCTTTTGTGGGTCGGGTCTGAGTCACACCGGGTTGGGTTTTAAAAAATGGACTCAAGCCCATGCCTGGAAAAACATGATGCGTTCTCTTGCGCACGTTTTGCAAGAAAACAGAAAGAATAAGGCAAAGAAATAAATTCCAAAACTCACTGACTTACTACAGTTTTCTATTTAATATCAAATCATCTGAAAAGTAATTTTAAAATTAAATACTTGCCAGAGTCAGTGAGGGCTCCACCGTGGGGGCCAGTGGAAGGCCCATGCCCCCCTATTGAGTGCCTGGCCCCTCAGTGCCCCCTGTTGGGATCCTATACTTAATGCTACATGCATTAAACAACAAATGGTTGGCCCCCTCATGATTAGAAGTTGCCACCCCAGCGCCCACCCCCCACTTGCCAAATCCTAGAGCCGCCACTGGCCAGAGTCTATAGTCTTCTGAGAATTAGGCCTAATTAACGTACTGCCAGAAAAGAAACCGCTAAGAGAAATGTCGCCTACAACCTCTACTTCCAAGTGGCGTAGCCAAAGAGGGGGTTTGGGGTTAACCCCCCCCCTTGGCTGGCGAAAAATTTTGTTATGAGTTCCTATGCATTTTTTTATTTTGGGACGCGATTTGGTGGATCAAACCCCTCTTGGCTGCCGACCCAAAAAAGTTTTAGGTGGTATAGAATCAAACGGCGTAAGAGGTGACGACCTTTTTTGCTTGTCAATATTTTTCAAAGTTGGTCACGGTCAAAATCAAAAGCCCCCCCCCCATTCCGGAAAAATCCTGTCAATGCCACTGCTCATTCCATACAAATTTCTTGCTTATTACACATTAAATAACAGTTTCAACCAAACGGGAGATAGTTTTCCCAGCAAAGTGGATGGAGTCGATTGTCTGTTTGTTATGGTGCCATCGTGCATAAGCCGTGAATGCCAATTGGAACGGGGACCCTTAGAATCAAAGGCGCCCTAGCAGCAGTGGCGGCTCTAGGAGCAGTGGGGCCGTTGGGGGCATAACTTCTAATCATGGGGGCCAACCATTTGTTGTTTAATGTATGTAGCATTAAGAGGAATGGGGGCCAGGCTTCAAGAATCTGGCCCCCGGTGAGTTGCCAATTTCAGCAGCGGATGGCCTGCCCCAGAGGAATCCACTTAGAATCAGTTGAATTTCATCGGAATATCGAGGTTGAACATACTGATTGCGTTGACAGATTTCAATATGAATAATTTTTACTTTTTTTATTATTACTATTACATAATATTATATTTAATTTTAAAATTCTTCTTCTCCTCATTCAGAGATCGATGGGCCAAGCAGGAACAGTTTATTACTTAATTTAAAAAAGTATTATTATTGATATTATATTATTATTATTATTATTATTATTATTATTATTATTATTATTATTATTATTATCATCATGATCATCATCATCATCGCCGTCGTCGTCGCTACTAGTATTTTCATTAACGTGTGATTGGCAGGTTACTGATGGCAGACGGATGATTGGCAAGTGTCTGTTTGAGAGAAGACAGACTGGCGAAAGATGGAAGTTGATTGACAGGTGCCAAACCGACAGGTGATGGAAAGGTGAAAGTGACAGATGACTGACAGGTGACCAAATATTGCGGAAATCCGATTCTCTCCTTTATATGGACCAATAAGTCAATGAAATCTATAGCGCCATTATATAGTGATGCCCTTAGCATCAGCCGTTGTTGTATATAGCTATCTATCTACCATCTATACAGCTATCTATCTATCATCTACATAGCTATCTATCAATCATCTATATAGCTATCTTTCAATCATCTATATGTTAGATAGATCGCACCACACATGTCCTTGTTTTTAGCCATTAGGCTGTGCCTATCATTCGGCCTCACGTAGCTGTTACGATTTCATACTCTGCTAATGTGTAAATGTGGATGACCCCTTTGTTAGAATTAGGTGAATTTAATCAGAATATCGAGGTTAAATGAACTGCTTTCGTTGGCAGATTTCACTGTGAATAATTTTTATTTTTATTATTACTATTATTTAATATTATGTTTAGTATCAACATTCTTCTTCTTCTCATCATTCGGAGATCGATGGGCCAAGCTGCTTAAGATAGCTGGTTTCTAGTATCACAGGTTTCATAAACCACAATAACATCTTAAAATTGATACTGTGTTTGATAATGGACTGTGTAGGGACTATCACGACAGTTGGCTAAAGATATGCAAAAATTCAGAAGAGTGATGAAACGAATTATATCGACATTTTCATCTCTCCCCATCTTCATTGCATCAAACCGTACTAGAATAATCAGTATATTCTATCCCAATTTTAATCTAAAGCTTTCGAAATGTCACGAAAGATGTGAGCCGGTTGAAACGACATTAGGGGCCGTCCATATAGTACGTACGCAAAAAAGTCACATTTTCAACAACCCTCCCCCTGTTGCACACCGTACATTTTGGTTAAAAATTGATACCATGTTTGACAAACTTTGGGGGAAATCCCCCCCCCCCCAGAGAAGGCCTAGAATAAACACTGGGTCATAATGCATTCTGGATTGAACCAGCAGCATCTGTAGTTCAGCCTCGAGTTCCTTTCAACGGGACTTTAGTAATATTTTACTTGCTGGGTCTACTCGACATCCTTCTGATCGAAAGCATGCATCATGCGCATGGACCGGTCGTTGTCTACGCGAAACACCGCCAACAGTTACAAACGTCTCACACTAATAAACTGCACTCCACGGCAGCGGCAATTACTCTGTTCAAGGTTGATCAACGACGGAATGACAAGCGTAAACCTTCGTCCGTATAGGCCTAACCAGCGGTTCCTTTCGCCGTTGCTAAGCCGCCGTCTCCGAGCGCCAATTTCCAATATACGCAGAGCGGTCGACGCGGAGGAAGAACCCTAAGCAAGCAATCGTCGGAATGCGCACACACACACAAATACGCCGGCGACATCTGTTGCCCGAAGCCGTCGGTAGACGGCGACACGCACGTCAACACACCGGCGACAAAGCTACAATGTTCGCTGACGGGGGGAGGGCGGGGAGGATTGGGGTGGGGGTGGTTGCAGCTGACAGGGGCGCCGTAAGAAAGGGGCAACGGGTAACGTATAGAGACGCTGCTAAGAACAAATTACGAGTCACGGCTGGTGGGCGAGTGTGGGCGAGTGATACTTTCAATTCGGAAATCTCAATGATCCATGCCGTTCACAATTTCCAACAGACCCATCGCTCACTTGCACCGGTGATCCATCCTCCAGCTCCATCGAGTCTCCCGTTGCCTTTCGATCAAGACTCACAGCGAATACCCGTTCTCTACAGTGCGTGGCGGCTCCAGGATTTGGCAAGTGGGCGGGGGTGGCCGTTGGGATGGAAACTTCTAAGCATGAGGGGGAACTATATGTTGCTAGGTATGTCGTAGAAAGTATAGGGGCCTCAAAAAAGGGGAACCAGTGGTGGTAGACATTCAATAGGGGGCAACGGCCCCCCCCGGGCGCCCTAAGTGGAGCCGCCACTGGTTCTCCATTACCTATATCCTCTGTTCTCCATTACCTGTCTTCTGTTCTCTATTACCTATATCCTCTGATCTCTATTACCTATCCGCCACAATCGGATTGACTCATTGAATCTGCCATTGGGGATTACTCTTCAAGTCCGGAGTGACCATCAACTGATGCCAAGTGCATTACAAAAACGGCGCTACAGAAGTTTTTTAGTCTCATTAGTCCATTTGCCCAATCAAACAAAGTATAAAGCCTTTGGAAAACTGCTGCACACCGTTGATTAAAATAATTCCAGTAAAAGAAAATCACACGGACTTTCTGGAAGTGGGGGAAAATTTCACATAAATCATGAGCTTAAGTTAGTCCCTTCAATAGAGAATCAATTGAAATGCAGTCAGTCCAAACAAAATAGTCTATGTTAAACTAAGGCTTCACTTTATCAACATGGTTTCACCGCATAACTAACTAAAAGCCTTCCTCTACCAAAAGCCTTTGACAACCCTTATACAGTAGCTTTGTCCTCTGAGCCTTCAATTCATATGCTGTTCCTTTTGGAACTAAAAATCTTGCTAAATTTGTGTAAAACAGACACTGCACAGCGATACCAGTTTAGTGCAGGGATCTTTCGGGAAAAGTGCGGGACTTAGAGGCGGTCCAAAAATTGTGGTGGAAAAGTGCAGAAATTCCCATTTAAGCTCCTATTCACTTCGCATATATGCAGAAATTGCAGTTTAATGGAATCATATATAGGCCTATATATAGGCCTATATATAGGCCTCATATATATATATATATATATATATATATATATATATATATATATATATATATATATATATATATATATATATATATATAGGCCTATATATAGGCCTATATATATATATATATATACTGTATATGCCTATATATATACTGTATATGCCATAGATATATATATATGCCTATATATATATATATATATATATATGTCTATATATATATATATATATGCCTATATATATAATATATATATATATACACCTGGTTTTCATTATTTCATATTTTCATATATTTCGCATTTTTTGCTATTTTCCTCATCTATACATAGATATACAGGGAACCAGCGCCTGTTTGGAGCACAGTGCCAAAAGCGATGCAATTTTCCCCGCAATTTTAGCACTAATTCAAGAACATCCACTCTTTCCACAAACCATTTAATGTTCTGGCTTCATCAGAGACAGAAGATTTGCCTAAGTTCCACAAATGAAGCACAAATCACAATTTATCTTGCATCCACCGTCAACCCACTTTTCTAATCTGTATCAAATGTACCCTAATTTCTAAATAAATTCCCTTTTACTCTATGGGAATTTATTTGCAGGGGCAAAGATTTCACAAATGGGTACTTAATAAAGTTGTTACTATTAGTCTATTACCATATCCACTGCTTGTCTGGATCTAAATCATAAACCTACTTTTTTCTTACACAGACATATATATATATATACATAATACTACATATATATATATATATATATATATATATATATATATATATATATATATATATATATGTCAGTGAAAATGGCTTTTACATTCCACTGATAAAAAACACATGTCGAATTGACATTTGTATCAAACCTTAATCTTCATCTTGATATCAAGAATAATATCACGGCCATAAGATTAAATTTTGCTGCAAATTAATTGATGTCATTTTTATATTTTTACGTCCCGATAAACACACGGCTGACCAAAGGCGCAGCATAAATCATCAGAGAAAAGAAGAAGGACATCCTAGCAAAAAATAGCCAAAAGATGGTGTGCAATTATTTCTGAATAAAACCAAATGCAGAAACTAAGAATATGATGATGATGATGAAGATGAAGATAAAGATGATGATGATGATGATGATGATGATACTGATACGGCATTTAAAATGCCATGTTCTTTAAGATGCTCAAATTCTCAGTAACAACAGGAACTGACAATATTTAGCAAAATGCCAGTAATTTTTGTCCTTGTGCCCCCCCCCTTTGTGGGCAAACAAATTTTGAACACTACTATTACTACTACTACTACTACTACTACTACTACTACTACTACTACTACTACTACTACTACTACTTTGAACACTTGAAATTTTTCCAAAACGTCCAAATTTTGGTTTATACATAGAAATCATTTCTAAAACCGCTTTCATCAAAACAATGCATGTCAAAAAGTTATTGCACTGATTAGCATTATACTCGCCCCAACCCTAGCCCAAAATCTTAATTCTATAGCCCCAAATTATACTTCCAACTTTACTTAATTACCAGAAACAGTTTTGAAAATTGTCAGGCCTCGGCACTCACACCAGAAAACAAGGCACTTCATCACTTAGAAACCTAATCCGAGGACATGACAATATATCCCTCTAATCACTACGCCACCCACACCGCCTCTGTTTTCTTAGAAAGACACTCACTTAGATGGCGGCAGTGTATCGTTTCAATGTTCAAAATAACTGACCAAACACACACACACACACACACACACCAAGACACACATACCCCCTACCCTCACATATACAGGCACACAGGAACGGCAAGTTGCTTTATCCTCCCAACAAAAAGCTTAAAGTCTTAAAGCAAAGATCTCTGTCTGTCTGTCTGTCTGTCTGTCTGTCTGTCTGTCTCTCTCTCTCTCTCTCTCTCTCTCTCTCTCTCTCTCTCTCTGTCTCTCACTCTTGCAACGCAGAGCTGTCTAGAAGCGTGAATAATAGAACACTTTGGAGACTGAGACACAGATGAAGTCCTATTGCTTCCAGTTCTTTCCATCCTCTTCTCTGCCTTCTTATCCTCTGGTAATTTGCAGTTCAAAGCAGATTAATGCCTTTTGTGTTGACACACACACACGCGCACACACACACACACACACACCGCTTTCGTCCTATTGCTCTATCTGTATCATTGAGAAATTGAATCTGTGAATAAAACAATCTGGTCTTTGAAATTGTTTCCAAATGTCTTTGCAGCCAGAAATTCTGGGCCTAAAATCCAATCATACATAGATCAACCCCCCCACCCACCCCTTAAGCAAATTAAAATCACAACTATTTAATTTAAAAATGACTGTAAAATACAAGTGAAGCTGTAAAAATCTAAAATCTAATAGGGCTATAATACAGCAAATAAACCACGCATACAGCAAATCCAGACTCCACGTTCCTAAAAAAATGTCCCCAACGAAAAATTATTTAGGAAAGTCGTGTGCATTGATTTTCAACTGTCTAATCAACAGTGGCGGATTAGCATTTTTCTGGCCCACTACACATATTTCCGTGGAGGCCCACCGGATAAAAATTCTGCGAACCAATAGCCTAACATAGTGTCGATGAAACTTCAGATTTTTCAAAATCTCGGAAAACTTTCGGAAAAGTTACAAATTTACAGATCAAGTGTGAGGGAAAAGTGGTGATGATCTTTCCTTGTTTATATTCTGAAAAATAAAATTATTTAAAGAAATAAATCATTAAAAAATCATTAAAAATATTGTTAATAGAAAAGGTGGGTGCCTAAATTTAATTGTGCAGGTGGGCCCGGTACCGATGCACGCCTACCATCTGTACAATGGTAAAAGTCCGCCACTGCTAATCAAGATCCCAAAACACAATCCATCTCTGACTGCCTTGCATACACAACACCCATCAACCCGTGTTTTATACAGGCCTGTTAAGAGGGGAGATTTCCCCCAAAAACCTCAAAATCCCCCCCAAAAAAAAACCTCCAGCATTTACACAAATTTTGCATTTAACTGTGTGTTTTCCCCTCCAACCAAGTCGTCCCCCAAGCCTCGATTCCCATCAAGGCCTGGAGTCTGGATAAAACACTGTGGCCATCAACACTCTTGTTTGATACACATGCATCTTAATTACATGCGACAAATGTAGAGATAGATGAACCTGGAGGCAAAAGTCAAATACAGACACATACAGTAATAGGGCAAAATCGCATCACGAAATCTCTGACACTGTCATGCAAACATCACACGTTCCAGAGCCAAAATTGTCTGCCTGCATTGTCTTCCAGCAATCGTCTGTCTCTTTGGTCCAAACTGACTGCTAACTATTCGGCAGCGTCACTCTCCAGTAAGACATCAACGTTACATGAGATGTCCAGGTTATTTGGCCTATTAACCCCTTAACCGTGTATTAACTGTAACTCAATGTAAAATGGACGGATATATCCGGGATCCCCAGTTAAGGGGTTAATTAGCACCGCACCAGGGCCGGAGCGACCCACCCGCCCCCCCTCCGCAAGGCAAGGGGCGCCAGCTGTTGGGGTATACTGTATCCGTGTAGGGTCTAATTGTGACGTGTCCGCAAAGAAATAAGTCGCCGAGGGCGCCAAACAGGGATATTTCTAGGATTGTGAATTTGGGAGTGTCGACCTCAAATTAAAGGGGGTGTCCGGAGCTAATTAGTATGCATTCTGTATGCATACCATTGTCATATTACCAAATTGGGGGGTGTCGACCTAACATGGGTGGGGGGGGTGTAAAAATATCCCTGGCGCCAAATTCGAAGTTGCAGGGGGGCGGCGCCGGAATGACTAGCTCCGGCCCCCTGCACACCACACCACCGACTGGTTTCAAACTGTCTGCACAAAGTCCCACGGATCCTTATTCCGCTCCGGATCAAATCGAGTGGACGGAATTGATTGTCGTCCGCCATGGCGGTGGGGGTGGAGGTGGGGGTGGGGGGGGGGGAAGCGAAAGATGCTGCCAGACTATAATCAAGGACCAGAGGGGGAAAACAGTCTGCTTCGGCGTTTTTAATGCGTCACGCATGTCAGAACGCGGGAGACAAGTGTTGACTCCGTCTGACGTATTGTCATCTTTGTCAGCGGAACAGTGGGTCAGAAACGGTTGTCAATCCTGCCCTAACATCAAAGGTTTTGAAAGCGCTCCACTGCCATATTCCACAAAAAAAACGGAAGCAATATTCAGTGGCGGTTCCACGTGGGGATGAGTGGGGATGCATCCCTCCACCGGACTTCCGGATTTTTTTCACTTGTGAAACCTATATTTTTGGGTAAAAAGTCTGCGGATGAGCTTTTTGCTTGTCGACCTATTTTTCGACTTTTCAGTAAAAGTGCAGTAGTAAAAATATGGAAAAAATCAATTTTGTCAGTTTTTCAAAAGTTTTTTTTTTGGCAGTTTTTTCAGTTGTTTTTTCAGTTTTTGATTTTCTTTTTTTTCCCCCACAAACTTCCTATGAATTCATTTCATCCCCATCAAGAAATCCTGGAACCGCCACTGGCAATATTATCTGAATCATATCGGAAAAGCGCTTGGCTATTATTCTAATAGATTCACCAGCATTGTTTCCCGGTGTCTCATTTAAACAGATGTTTAACTGCACAGGGGTCCAGACAATACAGTAGAACTTCGTTAGGACGCACTTAGCGGGTCTGTAAAATACGTTAAATCCCAGGTGCGTTTTATCCAGTACCGTCCAATACTGTGGCACATCACACGGAACTGTACATTGCAGTAAGTTATAACCGAGTATACACTATAACCGAGTCCATTACATCGAGATTCTACTGTACCCCGCAAAGGCTATGCCTCTAATATATAGTATTTCCAGGGGCGTAGCGATGGGGGGTATATCGGTATATACACCCCCAAAATCAGTCTACCTTAAAGTTTTTTATGTGATTTACATGTGGTTATATGTGGTTTATATGGTTTATGTGGTTTATAGTTAAGATTTATACCCACCCAAAATATTTATACCCTCCCAAATCAAAATCCTGGCTACGCCCCTGAGTATTTCATGCCATGAATTAAATTACGTAGAAAGCAGTCACTGCTATATCAACGACCAAGGTAATATATCACCGATCATTTTGACTGTTCTCCAGAAATACAAATTGAGATTACCGGCATTTTACAAATGCACACAGACCACAAGAAAAGACAGGTTAGGTCATTGTGAAGCAGAGGCTGTCTATCTATCAGAGGGCAGTTATGTAGGTTTTTGTAAAATGTTGTCCTGAAAAAGCCATAAATCTGTTATGTTCTACTGCTGTACAATGTACATACTGTTGATGTGCTGTATCCGAGCAAAGAGCAAGTAGCCAACATCTTTATCACTGTTGCTCGTAAGCTCTGTCACCAGAGGGAGAAAATGATAACCGTATTTTCAATAGGCTAACAGCTTAAATGCATGATTTACTGAAAGGCAGAGATTACCACAGCCGTAGACCGGATAGGCTCTGAGAAGACATCAAAGGAAAACAAGCATGAAGCAAAAGATAAGAGAGAACTGTTTTCAAAAGAAGAAAATTTAACAAGACGAACATGATAAATGCTGTCAAACGCACCGGCAACATGCTACGGGACCAATCGTACCCCACCCCCACCCCAACCCCACCCCCAGCCGCCAAGCAGGCTTTACTGCATCGGCAGTCAATGTGGTGGGAGTGGCACTTAATTAAGACAAGCGGGGCAGAGATGTCCAAAGTCCGCCCTCAAACGAATGCCTGCAAAAAATTCTTGAAGAGGATAGAAAAACTGAATAGGTCTCAAAGAATTACTAATAATTCCAGTTCACAGTCAATCTTTTAGGAAAATAATTTTGTAGGTTGAAGTGGTAATCGTCAGAACAAAGACAAAAACATACAAATAAAGATGACAAAACCAAGCAGAGAAGAACAAGTGAGATGATGCAACCAGTCATAAAGAAATTCCCTTTTAAAATGCTCCTAAAATGAATTGGATAAATAGAGGAAATGTCGAAATGAACGTTGGTCAACTGTCAACATACATTTGGAAAATTTCTGATCAACTATTTCATTCTTGAAATAACCTCCTTCAATTTCATTTTTTTCAATTTACAATTTCAATAAATAAAACATATACAAAGGCAAACCAACTTAACTATTAGCACTAACTAACTTAAAACTAGTTCCAAGGACCTTTCACTCATCACTATTGTCAATCTCACACATCACAGATATAGAAATACCAGTGGTTAAATTGCAGATTTAGAAGCATTGGGGTCACCCTGGCCCATTCTCTCGTCTGGGCCCCTTTTGGCGACCAGGGCTCCCACGCACTGAAGTCACGGTGTTCTGAGGCATTTTAGGGCCCCCGGAGTGGAAGGGCTTGGGCCCCACCCTTGTTGGGCTCCAGTCAGGGCTGGATTTTCAAAAAGGCAGTTGGGGGTTGGAACATTCTATTCCCAACATTTTAAAATAATCTCAAACGAACATAAATCACAATCAACTCTTTCAGCAGTTGTACTGCCATAGTCTATGACGGCTCCAGGATTTGGCAGGTGGGGGAGGGTGTTGGGGTGGCAACTTCTAAGCATGGGTCCAACCATTTGTTGATAGGTATGTATAGTATTAAGTATAGGACCTCAACAGGTGGACTACTGGTGGGGGGCAGGCATTCAATAGGGGCACGGGTCCCCGGGGCCCCAAGTGGAGCCGCCACTGGCCATAGAAACTGCTAGCGTTGAGCACAATTTTCGGATTACGGGAGATGAAGTCCAGTATTCTTCGGAAAAAGTAATACAGAGAAAAAACCAGAAACTGGACAGTTTCTCAAGCGTAAAATCGTAGAAAGCACAAAAGATCCAGAAGTCGTTAGAATCGACCGAAGCAGAAAAGCAGACGACTGTTGTGACTGCATGGAACTGCCTTGGAGACTGTACCGCGGAAATTGTCCGCGGATTGTCTCTCTTATATTTCCTGCAATTTCTGTCTTGGCTCGGAGACGGAGCGACGCGTTCGGCCAACGGAGCGTTCTAACCTCAGCACGACGGCGCTGTTCCTTCGTTTAAATTATCCGGAGAGCTAGGAACGGTGGATGGATGGGGGGAGAGAAGAGGATGGCAGCAGCAGCAGCAGCAGCAGCTATCAGAGAGAACCAGGTGTTCCAGGAGAGGTCAGAGTGTTACTATGGAGATCAAAGGGCGGGCGCCTGAATCATTTAGATGCCGCCACTGTCATTTCTTCTGTGAAGTCCTATTAAATCCTCTTTTGCTCGACGATCATCCTCTCGGAAAAGCATCCGAAGCATCACTCGGGGGAGGGGAGATCATTCTTCTTATTCTGTCTCTCTCCCTGTCCCTCTCCCTGCCTGTCCCTCTCTCTCCCTGTCCCTCTCTCTCTCTCTCTCTCTCCCTGTCCCTCTCTCTCTCTCTCTCCTGTCTCTCTCCTCTCTCTCTCTCTCTCTCTCTCTCTCTCTCTCTCTCTCTCTCTCTCTCTCTCTCTCTCTCTCTCTCTCTCTCTCTCTCTCTCTCTCTGTTTGTCTATAGATATGCAAAAATTTAGAGGAGTTTAAAACGAATTAAAACCACATTTTCTTGTGCGCCCATCTTCAATGCGTCAATTCATTCCGGGATTATCAATATATTCCATCTCAATTTTATTCTAGAGCGATTGAAATGCCACAAAATGGTGAGCCTATGGAAGGACTAGCTATTGCTACAGCAAGCTATAGATATGAAAAAATTCAGAGGAGATTGAAACGAATTAAAACCACATTTTCTTGTGTCCCCATCTTTAATGCATCAAATCATTCCGGGATTGTCAATATATTCCATCTCACTTTTATTCTAGAGCGTTCAAAATGCCACAATGTCTGTCTCTCTCTCTCTCTCTCTCTCTCTCTCTCTCTCTCTCCTCTCTCTCTCTCTCTCTCTCTCTCTCTCTCTCTCTCTCTCTCTGCGTGTGTTTGTGTTTGTATTGTGTGTGGGGAGGGGCTCAAGAACTTTCACTTAGACTTATAGAGTCTTAGGGAAAAGGGAAATGCAAAATGGCCGCCTCAACACAGAGAAAAAAGTTGTGTAACGTTACACCAAGACTTGGTGGTAATTCAGCTGCCACCATCGCTTGGTGTAACCTTACACCAAGCGATGGTGTACTCAAAACGCGAACCAGGTGTAAAGTTGACACCATGCTTTGGTGTAACCTCAGGAAAACTTGGTGTAAGTTAACCCCAAATTTTGGAGTAAATTTACCCCGAAAGCAGGAGTAGGGTTACATTAACATTGTGTAAAGTTGACACCATGCCTTGGTGTAAATTCGGGAAAACTTGATTTAAGTTTTCCCCAAATTGTTTTAAAGTGGAATAGTGGATACATACAATATACAAAAGTACAAAGCAACATAACAAAGCAAAGAGTACGTTTACACAGAAAGCAAAAGTAGGGTTATATTTAATATATTAATATTGCGTTGCCTTGCTATTTAGGAGTTCTAAACCGGCGATAGAAAGGTGTGCTAAACTCACTATCCTAATATTGCTCCCTTTCCTTAACGTTTTGCGCCATATGCAGAATACTTGTTTCTTTGATTTTCTACGCTATTTGGGTAATTATCATCTATGTATTATTTCTATAGGACCTCAGGCTTATTTATTATTGATTATTAATTCTTTTCACTGCTATTTCCTGATTTCGCCACACTATAGGTTACTCGACTAGGTAACATTTACACTTAAATTAATCGTAACGTTACACAAAAATTTTCTCGGTATACACTTCAGTGTAACCTGGTGTAACGTTAGACGTAGGTTACTCGACTAAGGTAACATTTACACTTAAATTCATCGTAACGTTACACAAATTTTTCTCTGTGAAACCCAAGATTAGCGAGAGTGGAAGAGGAAGACCGTCATCTGCAAATAGGTCTAATATAGGACGATATATAAAAATTAAAAATGGCGGCACACATGACCTCTTCACTTTGCACCAATCGCTTGGCATCTTTAAGGCTCAGCAAGAGAATGGCTCTCACTGAGCAGCAGCTGCATACACACTGGCGCTACAAGAGAGACAGAGACAGAGAGACAGAGACAGAGAGACATAGACAGATAGACAGAGACAGAAAGAGTAGAGAGAGAGAGAGAGAGAGAGAGAGAGAGAGAGAGAGAGACAGACAGACAGACAGACAGACAGACAGACAGACAGACAGACAGACAGACAGACAGAGAGAGAGGAGCAGCAGTGGCAGTACATCGGGACAGTTTTTATACTGCACACGCGCTCGTAAACTTCAGCTTTTAACAGCCACCATGAATATAGGAAAGACTGAAGATGAAAAAGAAGCACTCCTAACAAATAGAAATGAATTGGAATCTGTGCTTAAGGAATGCTGTCAACAACAACGCCAGAAGCTCATATCAATGGCAGAGTAATTACATAAAAGCTTCATTTCATAAAAACATTGTCTCTCTCCACAGACAAACCTGTCTTTATGTGACACGATTTACAACATCCCTAAATCCTCCTTCCTGCAGATGTTATTAATTATTGATCCAATCCAAGATAACAAATCTTAACATAAGATCTGGTTTTCCCTTCCAAGCGATTGGTGCAATACAATGCAGATCAATTACGTTAATACAGGGACCAAAACCTTGGCCCGCGGGCCAAACTTGGTCCCGCGGGCTGATTTTATTTGGCCCGCAAAACTATAAACGTTTAAATTTTTTAATTAAAAGTTTATGTGTGAAATTGGCTTGATGTAAAATCTTGTTGGCCTTGAGAAATTGGTTTCGTGCAGAATGTTTTTGGATTTTGAAAATGGCTTTGAGGTAGAATCGTACAACTTGTATTTTTTCAGGCGTGACAAATAAATGGAAGAGCGTAAATCTTTTTTTGGTTTTTAGTTTCATCCGTGATGTTGACTGAACCATAATATCGACGTGCTACATCAACAGTGGGAGATTACTACAGTTGCATAGACAACAAAAATATTATGAAATCGATTCCCTGTTTGACGTTAGTCTATGGAAGGACTATTGATACAATAGACTATACAGTAGATATTCAAAAATTCAGAGGAGTGATGAAACGAATTATAACCACATTTTCTTGTGTCCCCATCTTTAATGCATCAAATCATTCCGGGATTGTCAATATATTCCATCTCAATTTTATTCTAGAGCGTTCGAAATGCCACAAAATGGTGAGCCTATGGAAGGACTATTGTTACAGCAAGCTATGGATATACAAAAATTCAGAGGAGTTTGAAACAAATTAAAACCACATTTTCTTGTGTCCCCATCTTTAAGAAGTCCATAGGCAAAACGACATAGAAAAAAATCCCATTGTCATAAGAAATATATTTTAATAGCAATCAATTTCTGACCATATAACTCAAAAGATTTAATTTCCAAGAAATCAAAAGCTATAGGCCTAAACAAGGGTCCATAGGTAAAATGACATAGAAAAAAATGCCATTGTCATAAGATATTAAGAAATATATTTTAATAGCAATCAATTTCTGACCATAAAACTGGACCAAGATTTAGTCACTCCTTCCAAGAAATCAAAAGTTATAGGCCTAAACAACTAGAAATCCATAGGCAAAACTACACAGAAAAATGTCATTGTCATAGGAAATATATTTTAATAGCAATCAGTTTCTACCTATTTCAGTAGAGGGTGCTAGCCCTCTGGACCATATAATTCAAAGATTTCATCACTCCTTCCAAGGTATGCAAAAATTCAGAGGAATTTGAAACAAACTAAAATCACATTTTCTTCTGTCCCCATCTTTAATGTGTCAAATCATTCCCGGATTGTCAATATATTCCATCTCAATTTTATTCTAGAGCGTTTGAAATGTCACAAAATGGTGAGCCTATGGAAGGACTATTGTTACAGCAAGCTATAGATATGCAAAAATTCAGAGGAGTTTGAAACGAATTAAAACCACATTTTCTTGTGTCCCCATTTTTAATGTGTCAAATCATTCCGGGATTATCAATATATTCCATCTCACAAATCACACCCTCAGTACGAGGGACATGAACAAAATAGATTTCTGCCGAGCAGCGAGTGAAATGGTTTCAAAGTCAACAGCGACATTAACCCGTGTCCTAACGATAACTGGTTCCTTGCATCACACGTTTTATAGACGACAAAAATAGTTATAAAATCGATTCTCTGTATGACTTTAACCAATGGAAGGACAATTGTTACAGCAGCTGCGTAGATACGTCAAAACTCTCAGCGGACTGATGAAACACTCGAATATTAGGATCAGATTTTCTTGATGTTCCATCATCATTGCGTAAAATCTTGCAAGGACTTTCAATGCTGTCCATCTTAATTTATTTCAAATGGTCCTTCTTTGGCTTCGAGGCCATGGAATTCTATAGACGTGCATAAGAATACAGTAGACAGTAAAGGTAATCCCGTACTCGAACCAGCGTAGGATTTCCGGCGCTGATCTCCGGTACTAGGCAAGCGGCGACGCAGGTGGCTTACGCCCAGTGGCGTAGCGAAGCAAAGTGCCGCCCGGGGCGAAAAATAAAAAGTGCCGCCTTTCGCGATGGTAAAAAACACAACACACGAAAGGTCTAAAATCCTGACAGGCAAAAAAAGTCGGCGCATTTTTAATCTTTATTAACCCCTTAACTGGGGATACCGTCCGTTTTACATTGAGTTACAGTTAAATACACGGTTAAGGGGTTAAAACCGAAAAATGCCGCCATGACACATTGGTGCCGCCTCTTCATTCAACATCAGAAAAATCTTTGCAAGCAAAAAAAGATGGCCGTGCATGTCCCGCCTGGGGAGGTTCGCCCCCACTGCCCCTCCCTCGCTACGCCAGTGCTTACGCCATTAGCCAAGAGTAGGTTGTCATTACTTTCTCTAGACCCACGTTTTTACCTTCGCAGCTTACGCTGCTATCAATTTATCGACGCCTAAGGCTTGGTTGGCCGCCGGCACCACGACTAGATCCCAGGACGGTCACCCATCCAAGTACTAACCGCGCTCAACGCTTCTTAACTTCGGCAATCTGACGAGAACCGGTCGCAACACGCCAAATAGGCCGGATAAGAATACGGCAAACACCCATTAATCTTCTTGTTAGTCAGTTTTTATCATTCTTAGCGGATCACCGATGACATGTCTCCGTCGCCAATAAAACAAACCGTGGAAAAACAACAGCTCAGTTTCAGAATGATGGCGATGTAGAGAGAGAAGTTCGCGATCCCTAACAACAGACTGCGGTCGCTTCGGAAAAACATCGGCCAGAAATTGAAAACAGAAGCAATCTTCTGAAGACGACCCAATATAAAAGCCCGTCGAAGAGGAGGAGGAGGAGGAGGAGGAGGAGGAGGAGGAGGAGGAGGAGGAAGAGGAGGAGGAAGAGGAGGAGTAAGAGGAGGAAGAGGAGGGCAGGACATCGCGCAAGACGCAGCAAATCACTCGTTGTCTCTGCAGCCAAAGACAACAGACACTCGGCAACAAACGGAGGGACAGATGGGACGCAGGAGATAGACACACACACACAGAGAGAGAGAGAGAGAGAGAGAGAGAGAGAGAGAAAGAGAGAGACACAGAGAGACACAGAGAGAGACAGCGACAGCAGACATACAGACAGACAGACAGACAGAGAGGAACAGACAGACAGACAGATACAGACGGTCAGAGAGGCAGAGAGATAGAGATAGATAGATAGAGACACAGACAGACAGACAGACAGACAGAGAAACAGGCAGACATTAGAGAGAGAGAGAGAGAGAGAGAGAGAGGAGAGCTTCTTGGAAGCTGACTCTTCTCAATTTCTGTCTCATCTATAACCGAATATAGAGAAGATTGCAAGCGGTGCGTTGGGGCTGATTTTCGCCGTCACCAGAGGCAGCGAGCGCACTGCAACCACTGTCCTACGTTGCCCCACCGAAGGGACAGAGTTCTGGCCAGATAACACGGATAACCGCAACGGAAGAGAGACGCTCAGAGGGGAATCTGTTGGCATAAAGTCTGTCAGCAATCGGTGGTAGACTGGGATTTAGTAAGGAAAGTAAGTGACCGTAAGTCAGGGATGAGTCTATAATTATTACAACTCATCAGCATACTAGTGAGTTCATCGCCCGTTGGTGTATAATGTTATCTCCACAGTATAATACAATACTACTTTTAAAAGGTAAATGTCCTCTAGGGGGGGGGAGTGCTCCCTTTTGAATGCCTGCCCCCAGTTGGGACCCTATACTTACTACTACATACCTAGCAACAAATAGTTGGCCCCCATGCTTAGAAGTTTCCACTCCAACTGTCCCCCTTGCCAAATCCCTGGAGCCGCCACTGAATAAAGGGCAGTGTTTATTCTAGGCCTTCTCTGAGGGGAATTCCCCCCAAAAGTTTTACAATTCCCCAAAAATTGTTATATGTTGGCTGGGGAATGGAAATTTCCCCTCCAAAAGTGTGGAGACTCAGACCTTGGTCCCCCCCCAACATTTCAAACCCCCCTCCAATGTCAAGGTGGCTAGAATAAACACTGAATATAAGGTATATTAGATGCTCATCGGTAACAAGACAATGTGCATATAGCCCTAAGCACAGTTGAAAAAGTACCAGGCCCTGTCAACACTTTTGATATATATAATATGATTCAAGCGGCCATTGTTATAAAATACCGCGCTTCTTTTACAAGTCACCACATGTGCACTATAGTGGCCACTTGACCGCTGGTCATGCACACGTTTCAGCCAATATCAACAGAACAGCAAGACGGTCTTTCATTAGAAAAAAAGCAGCAAGACAATATTTGATGGGTGCAGAGACCCACGGCAGTGCATATAGCCTTATCAATATGGCACAGAGAAATCACACAAATCCCCATACAGTGCATTTTAATACATCATATAACTGATTGTCAGAAATGAAGAACTAAGATCTTAATACACACCCTGTAAAGCCCTATTAGTTATCATCACATGTATATATATATATATATATATTATTCAGTGTTTATTCTAGCCACCTTGACATTGGGGAGATTTTGAAATGTTTGGGGGGATAAGGTCTGAGTCTCCACACTTTTGGGGGGAAATGTCCATCCCCCAGCCAACATATAAAAAATTGGGAGAGTTTAAAACTTGGGAGGGGAATTCCCCCCAGAGAAGGCCTAGAATAAACACTGTATATTATATATAACAGATTCAAAAACAACTTCCAATCAAAACGAACTCAGATCAGACTCACAGACATACGAAAAGACATGCTGTGCTAAGGGGTGAACAAGCTCCATTATGCCATGTTTACAAGTTTAACAGAAAAAATCATACTTATATTGAAAATATGATGTTATGCGATTATGCGGGTTATGCAATTAAGCGGTATGCGATTAAGTGGGATCCACTGTACTACCACAACCTGGAATATGGTTAGAGTTGATTCATATAGATCATTGGATATTCACAGCCCATCAAGTTTATCAGCAGCGGTCCTTGTTCTGTGATTTTATCAACGGCAGAGTGAAATCGATTTCAGAGAGGGACCGATGGACGATCTAAATGAGTTTTCATAACAAACCATCAAAGACTTCTGAAGCCACAAATCTGCCGTTTAGAGTAGCTCTGCTTCCAACGGGAACATCAGATACCATACGCTTCGGTTCTATAGGTTATTCTGCACATAATCATTACTGCTATAATGCTAATTAAATCAATACTGCAAGTCCATATGAAGCATAGCTTTTGAATGCTCGCATTTGGCCATCTGACTCCCTCCAAAGACCTTTATTTAGGGAAGTCAGAGGAATGCATCAAAGGACAACAGCTTCAACAACCCAAAGAAAATTATAGAATTTATTTTTATAGAATTTATTTATTTATTTATTTATTTCGAGACAACTTCTATAGCGCCGGGCACTAGGCTAAGGCCCATGATAAGGGCGCTGCACACACACAGTAAAACTTCCAAAACAGTTCAAAGAATGCCTAGGAATGTCTTTAACCCCTTAACTGGGTGCCCCGAGTAACACTCGTCCATTTTACATTGAGTTACAAATAGTTGCCCAGTTAAGGGGTTAACAAACACCTACAAGCCTATATTTGCCTACAAATTACAACTGAACCGTTAACTGTACAAAGGGGTTCCTATTCTAAACACCCCATGATGCCACACAACATATATTTGCATAAGCTAGATACCGTAATTAGGGGTCATCCATATAGTACACATGCAAAAAAGGCATATCTTCAACCCTCCATTGCACACAGCATACGTACAAAACACATCCAAAATCCAACCCCCTCCCCCTCAGTGCGTACGTACTTTATGGATGGGCCCTTACCAATTCACTGAAACAACTTAAAACAAATTCAATGATTGCAATTGTCAAGCTCAACTATTTAAAACACCAAGCTAATGATGTACTTAACAGGCAATCCCAGAATTCCCTCAAGCAACATTACGGTGGTATATGGGAATCAGACCCATGCTGGTGGTGAGGGGTGGGGGGGGAACCAAACCAGAGGAGAACAGAATTCTAATTGTTTCATTATGTTAAAATTACTTAACAAGTTAACGACAGGGTGAAACTTTTCCCTTGCAATGCACAGAGTGGACCAATGGGGTGGGGGAAGGGGGGGGGGTCAGTAAGCGGCGATCATGAATTTCCTTCTTCTCCCTCTCCCTACAAGAACCACACAGACCAACGCGAATTTGACGTCTTCTGCTAGGAACTTTTGCATAATTTCTTAATTTTGCCGAAGACGTCCACAAATTAAAACACCAAATCTTAAATACGGCGCATAATTGACAGTCATATTGCTACAGAGCTCTGCGTCACTACTCAATATTGTTTCGATATCAGACAATAAGGGGAAGAAAATTGAAAGCACTTGATTGAAAACCATCAATTTCGCCAGGAAATATTGCATCCATTATTCCAGCTGTCTAATAAAATTGCTTGGAAATGCCTTTTACTTTTAATTTGCAATTTCTAAATCAAATTTTTAAGTACAGAATTTATACCACAGTGAGAAATATAGTCTGGAACAGGGATATTTTTACACCCCCCCCAACACTTCCCTGAATTTGAGACCGACACCCCCCACCCCAATCTGAGCCTGCGATGACCTTTTTTGCCTGCCAGGCATTTTTTGGCAAGGATGGATGCCCAAAACATACCGACGCCCCCAAATTTAAAATCCTAAAAATAACCCTGGTCTGGGATATGAAAAATTCTAAATGGGGTTTCAAATGAATGTCTAAATAAAAATATTTTTTTCTAGAATGGTTATAATTAGGCCTAACTCACCGATTGGAAGTCACAGAGCTAATTCTAATGTCACCGATCGTCAAAAGATCGAAGCCACAAACAGCTGCAACAAATTTTTCTTCTGCATATTTTCTCAGATCTATTCGCAAAGTTCTGCCTAAAACTTTTCGTCGCGAGAAACACGGCATCGTATGATATAAAGTCCCAGAAGTGGCAAGCGACACTTTCGCAAAGATTTTGTACGGTCTTCGTCACGCAATAACATTCCGCGCAAACTTCTGCTCCCGCCACAGAACCTTGCAACTTATAACGCTTGCAGGGTTCCCCTGGCGATCCCCACGTGTCTCTCAAATGGAGTGAAAGTGAACAAAATAAAAGCATAATTCACTTCTAGTCTGTTGAGCTGTCATCCTGACAACGTCACCGCCCAGACCTTTCGCAGCATCGGCATCACGCGAACGTTCGCATTTGCAAAAGTAAACGCAGTCCCGTACACACCGAGGAGGAGGACGAGTCGAAGTATAAGTTAAAAAATGAGTGACGGCGATCCGATAAAAGTCAAGGCATGTCGCTCGGACATTTGCGGAGAAATTGAGCACAACATGCGGACGGACTATTTATGAAAATGTGTTCCCTTGTGCATTCCAGCGGAGAATCTAATTTCCACTTCTGCTGAAAAATGCTCAAAGTATATCACAGAAGGAAATTCTAATTCCATTTAACTCATACGACAACTGACATCAAACATTCCAACAGCTACGCCAAAAGCATAGCATATGACGTAACCAGTGTTTATTCTAGGCCTTCTCTGGGGGGGAATTTACCCACCAAAGTTTTAAAATCCCCCCCAAAAAAATTTATATGTTGGCTGGGGGATGGAAATCCCCCCAAAGTGTGGAGACTCAGACCTTGTCCCCACCCAAACATTTCAAAATCCCCCCCAATGTCAAGGTGGCTAGAATAAACACTGGACGTAACTATAAGCATTGATCCAAAGTAAAGTAGGTGCTGAAAAGAGCAAATTAGAAGATAATCTTCACATTTAATAGATAACTTAACCCCTTAACTGGGGATCCCGGATATATATCCGTCCATTTTACATTGAGTTACAGTTAAATACACGGTTAAGGGGTTAAACAATTAAATCATAGCTATACAGTAACTACCATGGTGCTATGACAAAATGTCTGGGGACAAAACGTCACGGACAGAATGTCATGGGGACAAAATATCAGCGGATAAAATGTCAGCAGACAAAATGTAACCCCAACCCGTGACATTTTGTCCGTGACATTTTGTCCCCGGACATTTTGTCCCCATGACATTTTGTCTGCGGACAGTTTGTCCAGCCACGACCAATAGGCATAATAATTTGAGAGACTGAGAGTAAAACACCAATACAGGCTTAACAATCAGAAAACACATTGTGCATGAGACAACTTTCATTAATTATTATTCATTTATCTTAGTAAATAAAAAATTGGAGATGATCTAAAAAAATAACTTATCAGCTGTCAGCCCCATCCATTGTTTTACGTAATTACTTCCCTGGCCCAGGGACCTAAGAACCCCTCAGCCCATGGCTACTATCTTAAAAGCCCTGGGACCACTCTGATCAAGGCCTAACAATATGCAACAGTCGTCCACTAAGGCCTTCTATAATCAAATCAATTCAATAGTTTTGAAGTTGCATATAGAAAAACTTAGGTAAATCCGATACATAGACAATACTGCTTATTTTTCTACCAACGGTATGAACAGTTCACAAATAAATTTCTTTTAGCATGAACCATTGTCCAATACTCAACAATTTGCTGAAATTTTGCTTTTGATTGCCCAAGCAATATAGTTTACGACAAAGAAGGGGAGCCATCCCCCTCCCCCCCCCACCTCTTCTTCGATGTTCAAAGTCTGTTGGAAAACGCTGATATCAAAGCAAAGGACAATCGGACTGATTTAGTTGCCTAGTACAGTGAAACCCTCTTAATTGCATAGGTGCCGTGCAAGCCTTGCTCGTGCGATTAACTGGGCTATGCGAATAGCCCAGTTAGCCCAATAGTCTGATAATTAACTGTACGCACAAAACACTGGTTCGGATTTTTATGTTGTTATACGATTGTGCGGGTTATACGATTAAGCGGTATGCGATTAAGTGGGATCCACTGTATAACAGAAACGAAAATGCAATTCATCGCACTGCTAAGTCCCATGAATTCAAAAGCGCTTGCCACATTGAAATTTACCAGATAAGCGGATTACAGTGACATTAAATGTGAATGGCTCGCTTCTAGAACCAAATAGGAAGATGGCCGGTCCGAAAGAATCATTCGGGCCATCGATAAGGGTGCTGATGACGCGAGAATTCAAAATGAGCAATCTCTCGGCTGCCTCTACCCCTCCCTTTAACCCAATAATGCCAAGAATGGTCGGTCATTGCAGACCTTCTCCGTAAAGCTAACACAATTAGTAAAGTCAGCGATGTCAAACACAGCTGTCCGTCAATGAATCCCAAATGCCAACATGTCATCCTCTCACCGAACAAGAACATCTCATGCTGAATGACCACTGACCGGTGCTGTATCACCCACCAATCATAAATTCTCATAACAGTCCACAACAGTACAAAATTAGGCCATTAATATGCCAATGGAAGAGCTCGCAGGTCAGAAATGCACCTGGAAAGCCTAAGTCCAATGCAGACAATAGATTTGAATGCAGTTTGAACAGTCGGAAAGACTACAATGTACCCATAACGGCAGTAAGCATGTTACAAACCAAGGAGATTACAGTAACACAGTTGACTTAAAAATGCACTTTCAAATAATATATAGCTCATTATGATACTGCATTACAAGCAACTGACAAGCCTCATGTCAGCATCTTCAGCATTTTAATGTCAAAGAGATAGTTCTAAAATTGAAAGTTCTGGAAATGATTGCAAAGAGATTTAAACAGAGGTTTTATAGAGCACTGGGCACACACACATACACACACACACACACACACATACACATACAAGCACACATATGGAAGCTGCATCACTCAGTTTGGCAGCACAGGTCAGGACAGATCTTGAAAATAAGAAAATTAAGCTTCAATATCTAAGAATTAGACCACAGAGCAAAATTTCTCGACATTATCCATGGTAGATGCAATCTTACCACTCGGAGAATGAACACAGTTCTCTCGTGCTCTTCCAGACGGTAGATTTCATGTCTCACGTGAATAAGCTTCAGAATTTCTTCAGACGCGCCGCGTCGTGCGATTTCAACGTAGCCCCCTGCGCTTTTCTCGTCGTACAGGATTTCCACCGTGCCCTGGATGGACAGGAACAGAAACAAGCCCGCGTTTAGCGCATAAGGTCGAAAATCAGATCCATATTGCTGCTGACGAGAGAGAGACCCAGTGGCGTAGCCATGGGGGGAGTTTGGGGGGGGTTAAACCCCCCCTTGGACGGCGAAAAAATTTTTTTATGTATTCCCATGCAATTTTTATTTTTTGAGGCAATTTTTTGGGTGAAAACCTCCCTTGGCGGCTATTGACAAAAATTTTTTTCAAACCCCCCCTTCCGGAAATCCTGGCTACGCCACTGGAGAGACCGCAAACTGGGCGCCCCTTACGTGGAAACACAGCAGCCAGCTATCACTCCTTGTTGCTCAAACAGGAGACTTGAAATTGTGTTTCACTGCTAATAAGTACATTATCTTCATTGCTTGCTTCATTGCCCTTCAGAACTTCAGAAAAGAGAAGCTGAATTTGATTTATTTCTGCGCAACTGAATGCCACTTACAGGAACCATTAATGTCTTCAGCTCCTGAAAATAAAATGACCTATTTTGCCAACATGACTCAAACTTCTGCTGTACCGATACAGCGTAACCACAGCACGAGTACAGGTCCATATGTCACTGTGCTTTTTATTTCAAACGACATCAATTGTTGTGATTTCAGTGGATTCAGAGCATCTATAATAATCAATCCTGAATAATTAAGCAAGCAAGTAAGTAAGTAAAGTCTAGTGAATTTCTATAGCGCTTTCAAAAGCAGCACCGCAGTAGCTCTTTATTCCTATGTGCTTAATCTTAGTATCGTTGCATGTTGAAACCGGTTAACTATTATTATCTTATAAAAAATCTTATAAATCTTTTGAGGTTTAGCCACTAGATCTAATCTAATCTAATCTTAAACTTCTATAGCGCCACTTCATAATGCACAGGAGCATCAACCGATGGCAAACCAAATCCAAATAATTAAAGATCCAGGTCAAATCCAGGGTATCCGGCCAGGCAAATGGGTGACAGTCTATGGTGGATAGGCCACGTCAAAAAGATGGTATTTGGTTGTGTTTCCTGTATTGTAATTTACCCGTTAGTAGTCTTTGTCTTCCGGTTTTGTGATCTACCTTGGGCACTGAAAGAATCGCTTTATTAAAATCTGGTTTTAAATCATTCTAATCCTTAGTATTACAACATCACGAGCCCACCATCTAACGATGTGAAGTAGCTATAGCTAAAGGTGGGGGTCATTCACAAAGGGTCATTTAATCCAAAGGGTAATTGTGGTTGGGACATTACAGCTATGGAGGAAATGATTTTTTGAAGAGAAATGCCTTGACTAAATACTTCATTAGCCATAACATGCTACATGACATGCTTCTCAATAATAGCAGATCTAAATGTTTAAAGGATTGTGAGAAATAAATCAGACAGCAGATGAGTTAACATTAATAACGAATTAATACGTGTCTAAGTTTAATTGTCCTGGATCTTTAGTAATGTCAAGAGTACCTTTTCACATCAAATAAACTTTAAAAATAAAACAATTATTGATGAAGCACAGTATAAGAATTCTTGAAATAAGTGGTTCCTACAAACACAACTACATTAAATTTGAACTGATTTCCATGCACTAGGAAGATTCCACCTTAGTGGGCCACAACTAGCATTGGCTGTGTGCCAGATGTGCTTGGGGGGGTAGCCCCTGCCCCTTAAATTATCTGTCAACCTGGGTTCGACCCAGGGGTATTCAAATGTTCACCAGTGCAGAGTGACATTAAAATAGTCTGATAGGCAGTTCATTGCTATTTTTAAAAATTCTATATAGCCTAAATGTAGGATTTTTAGATATAGGCCTACGTTAAACCATCTCCCCACTGATTGCGTACAAATCGCACACCAAAATTGCAGCACTGACTTGGATCAGATCTAAATCTGCTCTAACGACGGCTCTTAGATCCAAAGCAAACAGGTTCGTAGGCAAAAATAAAATTACACGACCAAAGCTAATGGCTTAGTCGAAGTTATGAAGGCTTCAATCCATGAACGGGGCTATGGGTCATATGTGCTCATAACTCAGTTGATGGCTCTGCAGAGCAGCAGCTCTCTGCTCAGACGGCCATCCATCCGGGTTCGCGGCTACCAATTGAGATTATCGTGGAAATTCAAACGTTCACTGGCACATCAGGCTAAGACAGAAATGGCTAGAATATATAGGAAAACGCTGGTGGAAATGGTTAGTTAGCAGGCACACAGAACGAGAGCGCTAAATAAATCGACGAGATATTACATTACTCAGTACGGTATGGCCTTTATTCGTCTGATCTAAATTATATAATTTTAACTTCTATAGCGCCAGTGTTAATGCATCGAAGCATCACCCGATGGGGTACACCCTGACCCTACCACAACCAGGTCAATCCGGAATTTAGGTGCTTTGTATAAAACGTATCAAATTGGATTCAAGTACCTTGTGCGTCAAACATCTTAGCAAAAAGCTTCTGATATTTCCGATATTTTGCTAATTTTTAGTTTAAATAGCTGTTTTAAATTGACTTCTTCGCTGTTTATTCCACGTGTTTTTCTCTCGCCATTTAAACACGATCGTATTTCTATATTTCGAATTTTCGATCAATCGGAAATTTCTTTAGCGCTATTTTTATGCATTTCGCACAAATTGATAAACGCTTCCGAGCAGCTCGGGATTGAAAATCCGTTAAGTACCGCGGCTCAGACGCGCTGATTAAACTAGCAATCAATCGCTGGCATCCTTTAAGAATGTCATTATGCCATGAAACAAGACTCCCGGGTCCCGATAGAGACCCAGCCAAAGCGGTATGTACGGCCATCGGGTTTTAATCAAGACCGAACCGTAAGACAAGCGGGTTTGAACGGTCAACTTCATTAGACGACAGGACCCATAAAAGTAAATCGAGTACAGATAGTAAAGGCCCCATCGGTGTCATTTCGATGCCAAATGGTTACGCGCAAGCAAGTGGGTAAACGCAAATTGTCAATTCTTCTCGTCAACCGCCGGTCACGATGAAGTCACAGTCGTCGTCGTCGTCGTCGTCGTCGCTAATAGTCGTTGTGCATCTGTCTAACCTACTATTACTTCCACGACAGGGGCGTAGCGACGGGGGGGGGTATATCGGTATACATACCCCAAAAGTCAGTCTACCTTCAAGTTTTTATGTGATTTGCATGTGGTTATATTATGTGGTTTATATGGTTTATACATAGGCGGATTTAGAGTTTAATATTTGGGTAGGCTAGTAAAAAACCCTACCCTAGCCTTTAATAAAACCTATGATAATAGCATCCCCTTGCCCCCTTGCACCCCCTTCGTACACCCATGCTTCACTACAACTTAAACAAGGGCCCCATAACTAGAACATCAGCATGTAAAATCCCAAAACACACACACACACACGCATAGAAATATGATACTTAGGCCCCTATATTCGTGGCTTCGAAGCAGGGATATTTTTATACCCCTCCTCTAAGACCCCCAACTTGAGACTGACACTCCCCGCCATCCTGAGCCTGTGGTGACTTTTTTGCTTGTCAGGCTTTTTCGGCAAGGATGGACCCCGAAATATACCGACACCCCACCCCACCCCCAATTTCTAATCCTAGAAATAACCCTGCTTCGAAGCTGTGAAAGCATGAAGAGGCCACCGGAGAGGCGTATATTTCTAGGAAGGCTTTTGTGGCGACGGCGACGGCGGCGACGGCGACGGCGGCGGCGGCGATCTTCGCTCTTAGTCTTCTTCGCCGTCGCCGTAGTAAGACCAACCCTAGGAACTGCAACCGCCCACCTCCATTAGAAGGCAACCTATCCGTCATGACAAGAAATTAAACAGGCACTGAGGAGAAGGAGGAAGAGGAGAGGGAGAAGCAGGAGGAGAATGAAGAGGAGGAATAGCAACAAAGAGGAGGAGGAACAAGAAGAAGAACAAGTACAAGAAGAGCAAGAACAAGAATATTTTAATTTTATTTTTATTTTAGTAAAAGAAGAACAAGAGAATGAGGAAGAAGAAAAACAAGAAGAGGAGGAGGAAGAGGACACTGGCGTAGCGTGACTTTTGGGGGACCGGGAGGCAATACTTTATAGCAGTGCTTACGAGCAAAAAAACACTTTTCGGGGGCCCCCTCTGCCGGGGCCCGGGGGCTGTCTACAAAGTGCCCCTCCGCCCCTCCACGTTACGCCACTGGAAGAGGATGAGAAGGAAGAAGAAGAAGAGGAAGAAGAAGAGGAAGAGAAGGAGGAAGAGGAAAAGGAGAATAAGGAGGAGGAAGGAGAGGAGGAGGAGGAAGAGAATGACTATGTGCGGGTCCTCTCCTCTGATAGAGTGACTCTGTGCTTAAAGCTTTCCTTCTGTCGTAATTGCTTCGTTAGCGGTTGCCTTCTTCCTTCTCCATGTAAGAAGAAACACTTGTGGGTGGGTGGGGAAGGCAGTTGAAACTACGTAGTCAAATGCCTCCCTCCTCGGGAGCATTGAACCCACGCCACGAGTCCCGAAAAGAAAATATATTTAAAGTCAAAAGCGTCTTCATGTAAAAATGTAATCAACCGTCTTTCAAACATGAATTTAATTATTTTGTTTAAATAATAATAATAATAATAATAATAATAATAATAATAATAATAATAATAACAATAATAATAATAACAATAATAACAATAATAATAACAATAATAATAGTAGTAGTAGTAACAATAACAATAATAATGATAGTATAGGGCCTAACATTAACAGTAATAATAATAGTAACAAATAACAATAAAAACAACAATAATAATAACAATAATAATGATAGTAATAGTAACAATAATAATAACAATAATAATGATAGTAATAATAATAATAATAATAATAATAATAATAATAATAATAATAATAATAATAATAATAATAATAATCACAATAATCATAATAATAATAATAAAAATCATAATAATAAGCTGGTTAAATGCTTATATGCCTCAACATAGATTCGTCATAGGCTGGCGTAGGCCTATGCCAATCAGATCTCTCGAATCGATATTTGAAAATCCGCGAGGGGGGGTTAGACCTCCCTCTTCCAGACCAACGCTAGGCAACGTGTTCAAAATTGATCTTGCATTTAGAAGTGGGTTCGAAATACCTATACACCACAGAGAGCGTGAAATGACTTCGACTGATAAACCGGGCAATGGGTTCTTCGTAAAACTTGAACTGATGACGACGCCCCGCCAGGGCCCAGTGGCGGCTCTAGGATTTGGAAAGTGGGGGGGCCGTTGGGGTGGCAACTTCTAGACATGGGGGGCCAACCATTTGTTGTTTAATGTATGTAGCATTAAGTATAGGGTCCCAACTGGGGGGCCACTGGGGGGCCAGGCTCTCATTAGGGGGGGCACGGGCCCCCTGCCCCCCCCCGGTGGAACCGCCACTGCCAGGGCCGCCATCCGTCGTCTGCCTTCGTCTATCGCAGACGACATCGCAACGTCCGTCAAAATAAAAATCCACTACGGTGTCGCAGAGCGGCCTCTATCTGCACCGTATAATCGACGCGCGGCCCTTTGCAGTACCTCGATGTCACTGTTTGTGATAAGGATAGCATCGGCAGCTCGAATAAATTTACCGATTGAACCGGGGGGAGGGGGTGCATGAAACCGATCCCCCCTTCATGTACCTCCCACTTGTCCTATCACCAATCGATGACGTTGTGGCAAAGTGGAAAGCAGCAACCAATGAGGGAAAATCGAATGGCTGTTGAATGCTAACAGACTGGCAGAAATAGCGAATTAATTAATGCCGATAGATGGGGTACTACTAGCCTACTGGGTGAAGGTGCTTCTTCAAACACCTCGAAGTTCTATTACGATGTAAATGTAATTAAAAACTATGCAGTGGATGAAAAGAGTTACCTTCAAGTTCAAAATTAGAATGGGCAGTGTTTTATACAGGCCTGTTAGGGGGGAGAATCTCCCTAAAAAAACTCGAAATCCCCCCAAAATTTTTGGCACTGACGCAAATTTTTGCATTGAACTTCCCCTCCAGCAAAGTCAATTCCTCCCCCCCGGCCTGGAGTCTGGATAAAACACTGAGAATGGGTCTTCAGGGTGTAAAGTTTGGCTTCGTTTTATGACCACCTCCTAACATTAATCGCGCTGGCTCCTGCACATATTGCGCCAAGGACAAATTCTACGCCGATTGTTGCATAGGTGTAGACACGAGGGAGCCGGGGTTCGAGTCCTCTCACTTTTCGTTTCGATGGCTAAGCGTGTGTTTAAAAAGTGCTACACGTGAAAACGCATGACAAATCTACATGTGCAAAAACGTTCACGCTTATAACTTATGTACTGTACAAATAATGTATAATATTTAATAGAATAATAATAATTTTCACTACTACTACTACCACCACCACCACCACCACTACTACTACTACTACTACTACTACCTACTACTACTACCACCACCACCACCACCACCACCACCACCACTGCTGCCACCACCACCAGGCCACCACCACCACTGCTGCTGCCACCACCACCACCACCACCACCACCACCACCACCACCACCACCACCACCACCACCACCACCACCACCACCACCACCACCACCACCACCACCACCACCAGGCCACCACCACCACCACCACCACCACCACTACCACTACCACCACCACTACTACTACTACTAATAATAATAATAATAATAATAATAATAATAATAATAATAATAATAATAATAATAATAATAATAATAATAATAATAATAGCAAGGTTTAGAGTGGTTCAGTTAAGGTCTGCCCTGTGTGAGAACCACTATATTTTGTTTTAACTTGCCAGAACATATTTCCTCGTAATCAATTTTATTATTCAAATAATCTCTATAGGCCTATTTCAAAAGCGCAGCGTAGAGACTTAAAAGCAGAGATGCGGGGACTTAGGCCTAAATGGCTGAATGGCTTAAATGGGAGTTGATCTTGCCTGAATATTGTGTCTGACGATCACTGAACTCCTCTTCTCCGAATCCAGTCCAAGCGAGACCGTCTGTCTGTCAGAATATGCGGCACAATGGGGCGCCATAGAAGCGCCATCTACCCATCCTCCTCCTCCTCCTCCTCCTTCTCCTTCTCCTACTCCTCCTACTCCTACCCCTTCTGAGGAGTTCGACTCTAGACGCAGAGCAGCGGAGTGTGGCGCAGCGCCGATCAGCGCCAGAAACAGCGCCAGCGGCGCAGCGCCGAACGGAGAAGTCGCTCGATTAATCATGTCCGTTAATAAGAAGAGAGTCGATCCTCCGACTCATCCTCCTCCTCCTCCTATTACTCTCCGCCGCCGCCGCCGGAGGAACCAATATGCGGATCATGCGCCGATCGAAGGCGTTCGACACAATGCCGGGTGCTCGCTCCTCTCTTCTCTCTTTCTCTCTTCCCTCTCCTTCCTCTTCGTCTCTCGGCCGTCGAAGCTGCTCCTCGGCGCCGCCCGAGTCGCCCGCCGAGCCGCGTTCGAGTCCGTGAACGGCATACAACGCCGCGCAATGGAATGAAGAAGAAGA